>OVAN01007275.1:0-19918 GCA_900406275.1 Anastatica hierochuntica | reverse complement strand
GGTGTCGCCATGATTTTATGGCCATTAAGACGGACATGAGTAAAGCTTATGTTCGGATAGAATGGCCTTTCCTGGAGGCAGTCCTACAGAGACTCGGGTTGGGACAGCAGTGGATCTCTTGGTTGATGTGGTGTGTTAGATCGGTTTCATATAAAGTTTTTTTTAATGGTCGTCCAACAGGGCACATTTCACCACAACGAGGACTGAGACAAAGAGATCCTTTATCACCGTATCTCTTTATTCTTTGTACGGAAGTGTTGATTGCTAATATAAAATGGAAGGAACAGGATAAGGCTATAACGGGGATACAGATAGCTCAGCGGAGCCCATCAGTATCGCATCTTTTATTTGCTGATGACAGTCTTTTCTTTTGTAAGGCTGAGAGTTCACAATGTGAGGCTGTCTTGGATGTCCATAGGGAATATGGAACTGCATTTGGCCAAGTCATAAATTTTGAGAAATCATCGGTGATGTTTGGCAAGAACGTTCCGGACCAAATATAAGAGATGCTGAAATCTATGTCAGGTATCTCAAAGGTGGGGGGATGGGAAATTACTTAGGGATCCCTGAAAGCTTGGGGGGTTCGAAGAGTCATATTTTTAATTATCTCCGCGAACGGTTAGGTGATCGGGTGAATGGTTGGTCTTCCAAATTCCTCTCGAAAGGGGGCAAAGAGATCCTGATTAAATCAGTGGCTCTTGCGCTCCCTAATTATGTCATGTCATGTTTTAAGCTCCTCCAAGTGTTAACAACAAAGTTAACTAGTGTGATTTCTAAATTCTGGTGGTGCTCCAATGGATGTCATCGCGGTCTCCATTGGGTTGCATGGGACAATTTATGTATCCCCAAAGAGAGTGGAGGTCTAGGCTTAAAATCTTTGGAGGCATTTAATACGGCCCTTCTGGCTAAACAATTATGGAGGCTAATCCAGTTCCCGGGGTCTTTGGTTGCCCGAGTTTTACGCGGCCGGTATTTTCGTAATGTTCATCCTTTGAATACGAAAAATCCTCATTCACCTTCTTTCGGCTGGAAAAGTATATTTTCCACTCAGGATCTACTTAAGCAAGGGACTCATATACGTATCGGCTCTGGAATTAATACATCAGTCTGGAAGGATCCATGGATTCCGGATATTAACCCACGCCCGGCGAGAGGACCGGGTAATGTATGGTATCCAGGGCTATAGGTATACCAATTGATAGACCCATCAACTCGGGATTGGCATTTACCTCTACTAAACGAGAATTTCCACCGTGAGAATGTAGAATTGATTCGGGGTATCCATCCAAGTCGTACATTAACACACGACGGTTTGGTATGGCATTATACGAAGTCGGGTCAATACACGGTTAAGTCTGGTTATAAAATTCTGAACTCCGGAGCGATAACACGAATTAATTATAATGGTTGGGGTCCCGGGCTGGAAGCTTTAAAAGCTAACACATGGAAATTAAAATGCCCGCTGAAGATGCAACATCTCATTTGGAAAATTCTCACCGGAAATTTGGCGGTTACCACAAAACTAATCCATAGGGGAGTACGGTGTGCCACAATATGTCAACAGTGTGGCGTTGTAGAGGAAACAATTAATCATGTATTTTTTGAATGCATCTCACTGGCACATGTTTGCATTTTTGCAAGGATCCAGATAATATAGCGACATTCCCTTCGAGTTCCATATATACTAATCTGGACTATCTTTTCTGGCGGAACGCTTTGAAAAATTGTGATAGGGATCGCACCGAGATGTACCCATGGGTGCTATGGCTAATATGGAAAGCACGGAACAACAAAGTCTTTCAAGGGTTACAAACGGATACGCATTAGCTCCTTAAGAATGCGGAAACCGACTATAAGACTTGGAAAGGTGCGCAAGTTTCGCTCGTCTCAGAAGAGGAACGACCCTCAGGGAATTTTCCTATCTTAGATGGCTTGGTTTGTCGGGTAGATGGATCTTGGAAACAATCTGACCACAATTCTGGTCTTGGTTGTATCTGTATAGATTCAGAAAACAGGATAATCTTGATGGGGGCAAGATGCCAACGTAAAATTCTCTCGCCTCTCCATTCAGAGTTGGAAGCCCTGCTCTGGGCAATGTCAGAAACTCGAAGCCGGAGGATAAGCTGTCAGCGCTTCCAGACCGACTGTGCAGAGCTTATCAATATGACTCAACACCCAGACGATTGGCCAGCCTTTTATACAAAACTTCAGGAATATCAGCTTCTTCAGAGTCAGTTCCCAGATTTCTCCCTGATCCATATTCCGCGCACGGAGAATACACAAGCAGATCGATTGGCTCGCGGATCTCGTTCATTTAGTTGCGATTATATTTTTGTAGATTTTGTTTCTCCATCTTGGCTACCAAGCTTGGAGGACAATTTTTGATTATTGTGTGCTTGACAAAAAAAATACTATTTAAACGAATTCTTTTTCTTTATTATGATCTGTAATCATTCAAAATAAAATATGAATAAAATTTGTTATATATATAAAGATTTCGAGAATATTTTTTTAAGATATGATTTTAAATGGGTGAATATCATACGTAAACAAAGGTTGTTGTGCTTCTGTTTTAATAGTATTATAATTTATAGACGGATTACGATCAATACCATTGTTGTTGAGATTTTCTTATATCAAAATTTTATATATTTGTTAAGACAATACTACAAGACAATAGAATAATACGACTATTTAAAAGAATATTCAATTCTTTAAAAATGTGTGTCATTCGATACTATATATATATATATATATATATTTAACACATTTCAGATTAAATTATGTCTGATTTTAAAAAAAAAATCAACAGTTTTGGAAAATGGAAAATTNGGGGGGGGAGGGGGGGGGGGGGGGGGGGTGGGGGGGGGGGGGGGGGGGGGGGGGGGGGCGGGTTAGAGAGTAAAAAGATAATGTAAATAAATTGAAAAAATAAATTAAAAACATAAAAATTGATACGCTCACAGGCCAACTAGAGTGTGAGTGGAAAAATTGATAGACAAAAGAAAATCTATTTTACAAAATAATAAAAAGGTGATGTCATTTCACGAAATATACTTTTTTGGTGATGCTACTAATTTACCCTTGCTTATATAAGAAAATAATAAGAAACTTAGATATTTGAAAAACAAATTATGTTTTTATAAAGTTGTTATTATGATAAGTGTTGCAATTAACAATTATTTCAAATGACGAAAATGTTGCTAACTTTTTTTTAAACTAGATTAGTGCATAGTAAACATGGAAGGTAAATGCCGGGGGGAAAAATGATCGATGACTAACGGAATGAAAAATGTGTATTTTCGCCACATAATAATGTAGCAGCATGAAGAGCAAAGTAAGTTAGGATGAGATGTGCACCAGCTCGGCGTAGGCATATCAATGACTCCATCATAACTTTTTCCTCATCAATCATCTGGAGAAGTGAGGCAGCTTTGATCATGGAGTACTCACCAGAGACTTGGCAAGCTCCAATGGGCAATAGAGTCTGATCCTTCAATAAACGTATGATATCGAGAGAAGGAAGTGCTGGCTTCACCATCAGGATATCAGCTCCTTCCGCTTCGTCTTCTCGTGCTTCCACCAATGCCTCTCTTGAATTTGCCGGGTTTATTTGATAACTTTTACACATTTATCAACCAAAGAAAGATATTAGGAAAAGGATTTCCAATTCTTTTTAGGATAAACATTAGTTTTAGATAAGTTCTATTTCCTTATTTCTTATTTCCTTATTTCTTATTTTCCTAGTTGGTTTTGGTTTTCTCTAATGCTTATTGTATAAATAGATTCATAGGTTTCATTAATAAACACATTTGGAATTCTCCTTTACAAGATTTGTCATGGTATCAGAGCACGAACAAACCTAAAAACATATTGTTTCGTCAACTTGATTTTCAAGCAAATTCCTCATTCAAATTCATCGACATTCCTTCATTCTTCAATTCCTTATTCTTTATTCAAATTCCTTTTTGATTCCTCTCGACAATTTCTCTTCTTCAAATTCCTTTTTCAATTTCTTAAAACCACTTTTTCTATTCCGATAAAGAAGCACCTTCTTTAACAAAACCAATTCCTGATTCTCAAACCTTATTCATTCAAAAGCCTTTTATTTTAATTCCCGGAAAAAAAACACAAACCACTATTCATGCGTCTTCTTCATTCTTTTTCCTTGCCTTGCAAGAAACTCTGTTTTAATATTCAGAACAGAGCATCGATTCCTAAACATTATTTTTCTGTTCTAATTCTTTGATTTCAAGATGTCTATTACACCTGTGGCTGCAGAACACAAATACAAAAGGATTGCCCCATACGATCTCTCATCAAACGACAATCCTGGCGCTATAATCTCTCAACCATCTCTTACCGGTTCAAATTATGATGAATGGGCAATTAACTTCCGTATGGCTCTTAGCTCCAGGAAAAAGTTTGGATTTCTCGATGGTTAAATACCTAAACCGTCTCCTACGAATCCACTTCTTGAAGACTGGATAGCAAACAATCATCTGATTGTTGGCTGGATTAAACAAACGATTGATCCAAAGATCAGATCATCTTTATCAACCAGAGAAATCGCTAAAGATCTATGGGACATGATTCGAAAGAGATACTCCATCAAAAGTGGTGCTCGTCTTCAACAATTAAGAAACTTGTTGGCCAATTGTAAACAAAACGGAAGTTAGGTTGATGAATACTTTGGTCGAGTGACTAAATTATGGGACGACATCGCCGAGTGTATGAGTACAAAACGATGTAGCTGCGGAAAGTGCGAATGCGATCTTAATACGGCACGAGAACAAGAGCTTCATACTTTGAGGATACACGATTTTCTCTCTGGTTTGGATGACTCAACACATGGAGTTGTTCGAGCACAGCTTTGCGCGTTATCCCCCTTGCCGGATCTTGATAGTATCTATCACACCATCTCTCAAAACGAAACACTTCATCAAAATCAAGTCTCAAATACACCTGCACCGATGAGCTTTGCGGCTCGTGCTCCTCCATCGACATCAACTTTTAGATCAAACACTATCTTTACCAAAGATCTACCAAAGGATCCAAGCCGACCAGGTAATAAGGATCCAAACAGGCAGTGCATGGCATGTGGCCGAACTGGTCATGAAGCATCAGCATGTTTCACGGTCATTGGCTATCTAGAGTGGTGGGAGCACAGACCACGCAACCGAACTGATCCTCGTGGCACACAAGGTGCAGCCATCGGACGAGGCCGTGGCAATGGTCCTCGGGTAAATGTAGCTCCTATTGGTGACCCGAACATTCCGAAGCTTCAGGCGAATGTCACAATCACAGAGTCAGATTGATTGGGACTTAGCGGTATTACCGATGAACAATGGGCGATTGTCCAGAAACTCATTAATGGAGGAAAAGCTCAAGATAAACTTCAAGGTCAGCCTCATAATCCGGTGTGGATTCTTGATACAGGAGCAACACATCACATGACTGGTGAACTCCAGTTCATGAAAAATTTACGGGACATTGCTCCTGTACCCGTAGAACTTCCCGCTGGCTCCGATGTTGTGACCACTAAACAGGGCACTGTTGAACTAACACAACATCTTCATCTTAAAAACGTTTACTTTGTTGATGGATTTCATATGAATTTGATTTCTTTGGGCCAACTCGTCACTGATAACTTTCTTGGGGGCCAAGTAACTGATAAACTTATGATATTACAGGACCGCACCTCGAGGATGCTGATTGAAGCGGGTGAACGAAAGGGAGAAGGGTTGTACCGATTCCGAGGGATAGAGTCTGTGATGACAATGCAAACCACCATCCGTGATGATTCAGTTCTATGGCATCGCCGTCTTGGACATCCATCTTCTCGAGTAACCGGTTTAATTCCAGGAGTTTGTAGTTTATCTAATAAGGAAGATAGTCATATTCGGTCTTGTGACATTTGTTTCCGGGCAAAACAAACCCGACAAAGTTTTCCAGACAGCTCAAATAATGGTAAAGAGATTTTTGATTTAATTCACTGCGATGTTTGGGGTCCATATAGAACTACGGCTTTATGTGGATCACGTTACTTCTTAACTATTGTGGATGACCATTCAAGAGATGTCTGGCTATTTCTCTTACATGACAAGTCACAAGTCTCTCAACAGCTTCGGGAATTCACTACTCTTATCGCAACACAATTTTCTAAGAAATAAAGAAGGTTCGTAGTGATAATGGAAGTGAACTCATGTGTCTCACTTAATTTTTTAAAGATCAAGGAATGATTCATGAGACATCATGTGTTTATACACCCCTACAAAACGGACGCGCTGAACGCAAACATCGCCACATACTAAATGTGGCTCGAGCACAACGTTTTGAAGCTAAACTACCTGTCGAATTCTGGGGTGAATGTATTCTTGCAGCGAGACATTTTATTAATCGAACACTGACACCTTTGCTCAATAACAAAACACCATTCGAGAAGCTTTACGGCAAAGAACCCTCCTTTACGCATTTACGGGTATTCGGGTGTTTGGCTTACGCACATAACCTTTATACCCGGGGTGACATATTTACCTCTCGTAGCCGCCGGTGCTTGTTCTTAGGCTACCCCATCGACAAGAAAGGATGGAAGCTTATGTACCTTGAAACAAATGAGGTTTTTGTTTCTCGAGATGTTGATTTCCAAGAAAACGCCTTCCCTTTCCCGCAAGACATTATCTCCATGACTTATGATTTAGCTCTTACCGTAACTCCGACTCATTCCTCTGTTATACCTGAAGACGACATGTGTGTCTCTGTTCCAGAAAATATAACACCTGAAACAGAGGCTCTTCCAACTTCAGAAGCAACTAACGACGATCCCATTAACTCACCATCTCTTGTGATGTCTCCGACTAATTCTGCACCTTCTCCGATTATGACCGAACCTGAGAATCTTGGTAGAGGCCATTGAAACCGTCAGCCCTCGACTCGTCTTCGTGATTTTTTCATCGGTACAGTCACCACAGTCTCCGCAAGCTCTCTCTCTCACTCGTCGTCCTCTCCTCAGCTATCCTCAGGTTCCGACTATCCCTTATTTGGTTTTGTTTCATATCATAAGTTTTCAGGTCGTCACTGTGCATACCTTGCGACATTGGCTGCATATTCTGAGCCAAAGAATTTCCGAGAAGCTATGGAGATTGATGTTTGGAAGGATGCTATGAGTTCTGAAATCCAAGCTCTTGAGCGTAATCACACATGGGATCTTGAGTTTTTACCTCCAAACAAGAAAGCTCTCGGGTGTAAATGGGTTTACACGGTAAAGCTCCGCTCGGATGGCACAATAGAGCGATATAAAGCTCGCTTAGTGGTCTTAGGTAATCTACAACGAGAAGGGGTTGACTATAAAGAATCTTTTTCTTTGGTCGCTAAGATGACAACGGTACAATTTTTCTTGATTATGAGGCAAAAAGGAACTATGAAATACATCAAATGGATGTTCATAATGCATTTCTACATGGTGATCTTACGGAAGAAGTGTACATGAGTTCACCACCTGGTTTCTCGAATCCGAATGAAAAGCGAGTATGCCGACTTCGCAAATCGCTTTACGGGCTTAAACAAGCACCGCGATGTTGGTTTGCCAAGTTGGTTGATGCTCTTATTAAATATGAGTTTTCACAAACTCACTCGGATTATTCTCTCTTTGTTTACTCCACTGATGCCGCCACTATAAGGATCCTTGTCTATGTTGATGACTTAATTATTTCAGGAGATTCATCTTCCGCAATCAATTCCTTCAAGCTATACCTCTCTACGTGTTTTTATATGAAAGATCTCAGGCCACTGCGTTACTTTCTTGGTCTCGAGGTTGCTAGGAACAACACGGGAATCTATCTTTGCCAAAGGAAGTACACGCTGGATATTCTTACAGAAGTTGGCTTGCTCGGTTGTCGACCAACAGGGTCTCCCATTGATCAAAACCATAAACTTGCGCTGGCCGAAGGCGCCGATCTCGCTGATCCTGAACAGTATCGTCGCCTTATTAGCCGTCTTATCTACCTTCTCGCTACACGGCCGGATTTGTCATACGCGGTTCATACACTTTCCCAATTTATGCAAAAACGGAAGGAAGATCATTGGTTGGCCGCGTTAAAAATAGTTCGCTATCTTAAAGGCACCATCGGCCAAGGAGTACTTTTTAGAGCCGAGGAATCCTTGCATCTGACTGGATGGAGTGATTTGGACTGGGCTTCGTGTCCTGTAACGAGACGTTCCTTGTCCAAATGGATCATTCAACTTGGAACATCTCCTATTGCTTGGAAAACAAAGAAACAAGATACATTCTCTCTCTCTTCCACGGAAATAGAGTTTCGTGTTATGCATGGGGTTACTAAAGAACTTATATGGTTAAAGGATTTGCTAGTCGAAATGGGAGTTGGTCATTCTCGGCCTATGTCCATTCGGTGTGACAATCAATCAGCACTTCATTTATCTGCAAATCCAGTCTTCCACAAAAGAACTAAACATATGGGGGTCATTTGCCATTTCGTACGTGATGAAATTGTCAAAGGTGTGATTGAAGCTTCTTATGTTCGTACTACGGACCAACTTGCGGACATTCTTCCTAAAGCTCTTGGACGAAAGGAGTTTGATGCATTTTTGGTCAAGCTGGGCATATGCAATCTATACGCTACAGCTTGAGGGAGTATTAGGAAAAGGATTTCCAATTTTTTTTAGGATAAACATTAGTTTTAGATAAGTTCTATTTTCTTATTTCTTATTTCCTTATTTTCTTATTTCTTATTTCCTTATTTCTTGTTTTCCTAGTTGGTCTTGGTTTTCTCTAATCCTTCTTGTATAAATAGATTCATAGGTTTCATTAATAAACACACTTGGAATTCTCCATTACAAGATTTGTCAAAAAAATTCAATTGGAATAGTTAACTTTTTTTTTTTTTTCACCAATTCGAATAGTTAACTAAGAATTAAATATCAATTAGTATTGTAGTTCAAATGCCAATTTTATAACGTTAACATGTAAAAAATAAAAACTTTATGTTACTTTTTAAATAAATAAAAAAAACAATCAAAGATTACAATGACATGGTTGCTTTACCTTTTCTTGTCCAATTCCACTTCACGAAATCGTCCGTATAATGAACTTGTATACCTGTTGGTAGAGTTAAGTACAATTAGTTAAAATGAACTTGAAAGATAGGTAATAGTTTACGTACTTGACAGAGTAAGACATGATTGAAACATGTTGAAAGCCGTGGGCATCTAAAGCTGCACGAACTGCGGCTACTCGACCATCCAACATCTCACTCGTACAAACAACATCTGCTCCTGCTCCTGCCTGAATCCGTACGTTTCTTATCAGATTTTTTAATTTCTTTTTTTTTCTTTGGTTCAAAAGGATTTTACGTTTACCTGACAAACTGCTTGTTTCCGCAATTGGTGTATTGTTTCATCATTCAGTATCACCCCTATCAAAATAAACTAGCATGTCAAATGAGTTGTAGAATATTTTATTGATCTACTCTGACGATTCTGTGGGGATTCCTAATAGACAAAGGTATGGGATCTCCAATTTTGTGGAACTATTATATGGAATCTTTTTATTAACAAATACTAGTTGGTTAGCCTAATAGATTTATGTGTTTATGTGATATCTTAGATTCATGTCTTCTACAATTTTAATCAAGTTATTTAAAAATTTAGTCAACTCATCTTTTTGTATACATTTTAAAACAAAGTAATGCAAAGATCAAAATATTTTATATTTTTGACACGTTATGCATAAGATCAAATTATAGATTTTAATATTTAATCTCACAAAAACTATAGCATTTAGTGTTGTAATTATCTGATGTTGATGTCAATCTACGACTTGTTAAATCTAGTTTCTTGTTAGTTTTTTTTTGTTTTTAAGATCGTAGAACTTTTATATTTTTTTGAGTAATCTATATCAAAACTTATTATAATTTTTTAAACTAAACCTGATTTTTAAGTATTATTCTTCATTAACTAGATGTTCATATATATATAATTTACGATGGTACAATTCACTTGGACTGCACGTCAGTCGAATCCAGTGGCGCATACACTGGTCAAAACACCATTATAGGGGACAACTAAATTTCATTCCTTTTTCTATGTTCCTGAATATATTGTATCACAACTCACTGATGACTTTCTTCACGATTCATAAGTAAACGAAGTTGATGACAAATATATATATATATATATATATATATATATATATAGATAAGAGTTTTACCAATTAAATCTATTTTTAGTTTAATATAGATCCGTATTTAATTATTTCATTATGATATGAAAATTTATTTATTTTATAGAGAAAGAATAACTATTTCTCTAACACCAAAAAATCAAATTTCCCTTCCCTTGTCCCAATTTCTTTTCTTTTTTTCTCTTCATAAGTGATGGGATTTCTATACAACTTCATTATTTTACAATAGATTTAAAAAAATGATAGTTTTGTTTTGTTATGTCATAACTATATACGGTTTTCTTTTGTAAGAACATATAGTATTTCCTTTTTTGATTAATCCAGCTTTTTAAAAAATAATTAACTTTTTGTAATAAATTCATTAAGGATAATTTTGTGATTAACACTTGAACCAAATTCACTACGCAAATAATATATAAAATTTGTGTACATATTCAAATATACTAGAGGAATAAAGTGGCAAAAATATTAAAAGCTATGTGTAATTTTTATAAACAAAAAACAGCTTGGCTAAACAATGTTGCTTCTAGAAGAAAATCAAATTGAGTCACCAGAAGTGACTTTCTAATTATAGTATGATGGGAAAAAAAAGAGAAACCGAACAAAAGTTGTTTAAGTTTGGTTATTTGTTTCTAAACAAATACTCGTATAATTAGTGGAGCACATAAATTTTTGCAGACAATTTATGATTAATTGCACTATTATTTTTAAAAAGGGTTTTGCATGCGGTCCCGAAATATTCCGGCACAGAATCTTGTAGAAATTTGAGTTGAAGAGAATTTTGGCAGAATAGTCATTAAAAAGCTAAAAACTATTCCATCCAATTCACTATAAGTGAATTTGTTGAGAGATTTTTTCATTTCAATATAAATGATATTCACAAATTTCGATGCAAAAATTTAAAGCTATTTAAATTTTGTAACTAATTAAATAATGCAATTTGTTTTTTCATTGGTTGAATTAGTGTCAGTTAATGATATTTATTGTGTAAACCAAATAAATTGTTTATTAAACTGTATGCATCAACATTAAATATCGGTTAAATTGAAAAGAGGGAGTATGTTTTATCAAATTAATTGACATTTGTTTTGTAGATTCTTTTATCACATCGACTAGTACTATATACAACATAATCATTTTTAGAAAATATTTTGAAATTTTGTTTAATGTTTGTAATGGGAAAAGTTACCAGAATTATCTTTTCAAAATGTAGTAACATAAAAAGAACTGTATACCATCCATTGATCACTGTAAATGGGTGTTTGGGAAATCACTACGAAAACGTGTACAAATATATTTTTTACCATCTTCTCTTACGATCCCACCATGCCCACTTGATGAGTACTCATCGAAATTGACATCAGTATAGATAACCTTGTGAAAATTTAAAAGAAAAGTCATTATCATGTTTAAGACCACTTCCTCTAGCTAATGAGCAAAGATAACATTGTATATATGTATCTTACGAGATCTGGGAATCTGTCCTTGAGAAGACGAACTGTTCGAGGCACAAGACCGTTGTCGTTGAACGCCTCTTCCCCTGTTGGAGACTATACAAAGGAAAAGTTACTTAGTTAGTGATGTATATATGGGGGACTTTATGTGGGTTCATAATTAATAATGAAGGAGAAAATGATGAAACCTTTAACGCATCAGGAACTTTAGGATACAACATTATGCTATTCACGCCAACATCTCTTGCCCTTGCAACCTATTTCTTCCAAAAACATACACGAGAGTGATTTCGGTTCATGCTTATAACACATAGCATGCTTGTCTTAACTATATATTTATCTATGTGAAACACTTTATTCACAAAACGTGCATGAATTAATTTATTTAGGTCCCTTGTTATACAACACTCACTTCATGGATGAGGCCGTGTCTCCAGCCAAGTATGTAACGTCCAGGCATCGTTCTTATTGGAATATCAACTTCACCTGCGAGGCTCCCATATGCTTTTAGGCACGTCATGCATGCAAAAAAGATGCTAATGCAAAGAAGCTACTAATCAGTTTTTATAATGAATAAAAACTCAAACTAACCTTGATGAATGAAGAGCGGATAAATAAAATTTGCCGGAGAGATATTGGTTTCTTGAAAGGCAGCTCTTTGAGTAGGGGACTTACGATTACCACGTGCGCGACGGCTTAGTTGCTGAAAACACTTAACGTTAGGAACAACAAAACAAGTTAAGGCAAATTGAGAAGAAAAAATATGTGAATAGGTCTAGAACTTCTTGGTTAAACTTAAAAACTAGGTACGTTTACTAACCAGAGGCTCGGCTGGTTTACTCGGCACTGGAGGATCCTCGGGAGCGTTTGTTGGCCATATTAAGGCGGAGTCTATCCGTTGAACTTGACAAGCAAGAGGATTGATTATCAAGATAGAGGAAGATGATTTAAGGCACACGTACCTCTTCTTCTCTAACTTTTTCATCCACGGAATCTTGCAAGGAGATCCACACATGGAAGACGCCATGAATAAATGCCTAAAAATACGACGAAGGAAGAAACTGGCAAATGATGTACGTAAAACTCAGAGAGTAGCACTACGTACTTTATAGCCCTATTGTTTTTTTTTTTTGAGAGAGGTATCTTTAAAGTTAATTATTCTTTTATTTTTGGGTCGCAAATCTCGATCACCTTAACTTGCAAATACATTTATATAAGATGAAAATTGGGAAGAAAGAAACTCGTAAATGAAACTAAGATGAAAAAGCTATGAGAGTGATACTTCTATCTTTTAAACGTTAAATTATTCGTTTAACTATTTCGTCGCAGATCTCGATTACCTTAACGTGCAGCTAATATGCATGTAACATGAGAAAGATCAAGTTCCATTGTGGATTATCTTATGAGCATATCTTATGTGATCTACGCTATCTTGGGGTCGACAAATCTTGCAGTTGATAAAGTGTGATTTTGATATTTTAATTAAGTAGTACACATAATGCATACAGATCACCGCCATTAACTCTCTTCTTTTGTTAATCTAGAAGAAGTTTAATATACAAGTTAAGAAAAGTCTTAAGTATATATTGAGAGGAAGTGAACCTATTTTGCTATTTTGTTTTGTACGAGGACTACATGTGAGTGTACACACATACTGACATAAGGAAAACTGAATTATATATATATATATATATATATATATATATATATAATTAACGGGATTCCAAATCGAAATGCAATATGTTGGATATTCTTGCTATTTAATATATCTATTGTGGCAAACGATGATTGAAATCGCTTTTAACCTTAGGGCATGCCCATTAGTAAACAGGGGATGAGGCTCGGCACTTGTCCTTTTATAATATATATATATATTTTTTTGTTTAATTTAAAAAAAAAACAAAATGAAAAAAAATAAAACAACCAATCGCGGGCCGCCACGTGTCGTGGGGTCCGCACACAGTGGTTGATACAGGTTCATATGGAAGAGCTGGAGAGACAATATCGTTGGTGGTGACATATTTTAATTTTTTTTTTTGAAAACTGTGTGATCCATTATTAAAAACCCCTAATGGACATGGCCTTAGACCATCAGCCTTATACTAGTTTTAATACTATTATTAATTTGTTAAAAATTACCTTTAACGAGTTATTCAACCACTAGTTCTATTAGCTATCTACTAATAATAACAATCTAATAATATAATTAAAAATTTGCTTATTCTTTTTAGCATTCATTAAATGTCTTCTCTTTTTGTTTATAACCGTTTATTACACGAAAGTTTGCATCTTTTAACAATAATTTGTATCTCCTCAACTTTTTATAATTCATTTTGTGCAACATTTCTTTATTCAAACCTTATGAATAATGGTTTCAAAATTGTTTTTCTCTTGTCTATCTCCAGTACAAAATTACCCCACGTCTATTCTTATTTTTATAGGTTCTCAGAGAAAAAATAAAATACTTTTGTAATTTTTATTTGGGAAAATGTAATAAAGTTTGATATGTGTATCTTCTAGGTTATTAGAAATCAAAGACAAATGTCACAAAGTTAATTTCTTAATTTTATTCTTTTTTTTGCACAACTTACTCTACGTTACCAAAAATTCCTAACTATAAGTGTTGAAATCGAACATGCACAGTACTTAGAAATTAACTTTATGATAGTAAGATAAGATGACTGCAAACCAAAACATCTATACAGAAATCTGAATGAGCCAAGGAAGCATCTTCAGTCATACCGAAAAGCTGAAATACAACAATTTTATGTCGTGCTTTTGATGAATGTGTAAGAGTTATTACGTGAGGTTAAATATGTTAAGGATTAAATGTGTTAGGGCCATTAATTAATTAACCTATATTGTAGTGGTCATTTTGTGATAAAGAAAAGGTTATGGACATAATTGTTATAAAATATTAATATGTGGATACATTTAGCAATTTCTAGTTTGATGAGGGGCCGAACTAGAAATTGATTATCTATAGATAGAGGGTTATGGTCCCAAAGCAACCTAAAGGAAAATACAGAAACTCTCTGCATCCCCATCAACAAAGATCTAAAGTCATTCAGGGTTTGCTTTGGATGATCCATTCCCTATTCTTTCAGATCCCTAAGTATGGATTCATTAGGTACGCTTCCGCTTTCGTTTTTATTAATCAGAAACTGATATGGATCATGGTTTATAAATTAAATAAATCTAACAATTGGTAGGAGAGCCACCATATCCAGTTTCTGTTTTGATATAAGGTTTTATGATTATTTTTTGAATTTATTTGTTAAATTTGAAATTATATTTGGTGAAAGTTGTGGATTGTTAAATCAGAATTTTTTTTAAAAGTTTGTGCTTAGATAATGCGTTCTGGGATTTGTGACTTTTTTTTTGGTTTAGATCTAGTATTTGGATGATTATTCTAGACAAAATCATGAATAAATTTTAGATCTATAATAAGCTTTTGGAAAAATTTTCCTATGACTTTCACTCATTCGGTGTTTATTTTAACTTTCGGAAACTAATTAAGGTTAACTTTTCCGAAATTATGGAGTGAAAATTTTTGGATCTAGAATTGCCCATTTTCGGCTACGAGTTTTTTAAAGAATTTTTAGGATTCCCGGTGGAATTCTCGTTTGATGAAGACATAGGGCAATAAGTCAGTTTTTTGGTTTTAATGAAACGCAACGTTTGTTTCATTATAACTTATAATGAACTTCCTATTCGTGATAGGAAGGAAAGACACTGGGGTCAACGCCTATGTTTTGTCATTGAACTGATACGATCCCAGGATTGGTACGACTACTAACCCTTCCTGATCACTCTTCAACCATTCAGCCACGCTAACTTTTTTGTATATAAAACCCATAGACCTTTAGTTATATAAAATTTAGTTTTCTAAATCAATAAATAAATCTGATTGTACAAGTTTAATATTATGAAGTAGATTAATTAAATCAAGATGTCGGCCCAAAGAAAAATCTCTCTTGACGATATTTTTCCATGAAAAAATATTAAATGATGTATGTATGTAAATTTATGCCGATACAATTCGGTCCAAAATAAGATTTGTATTTGGCCAAATTTACATGTATACGTGTGTGTATTTTCATGCGAATATTAAATCGGCCCAAAGAAAGGTTTAATATTTGACCGAATTATACATACACATGTGATGGGGAACACGTGATAATTGTATGGATTTAAACATGTGAATGATAAATCGGTCCATAGGAAGGTTTATTATTTATCATGAATTATTGTCAGTGTTTGATCGTTACAACAAGAGTACCGCTAGAGGTTAATATTACAATCCAAAGACTTGATATTAATGTTACACTTGGTATCTTGGATGAGATATATACAATTGTTTAATATTTATTAATGATTTACTTCTGCTAGTGAGTTATTAATTAGGTTTTGTTCTCTCTTTCCAGCAAATGTTGACACTCTATCTGCCAACTTAGGATCAATTCCAAAACTTACCGGTTCTAACTTTACTGATGGAAAAGTAAAGTTAAGATTGTTCTTGGGTGTATGGATCTTGATCTTGCGCTGAGGATAAGACAACATGCTTCTCCTAAGGATACCAGCACTGCTGAGTATAAGGCTGTTTATGAGAAGTGGGAGCGTTCCAATCACATTGGTATGATGATCATCAAGGGCACAATTCCAGAAACCTTCAGAGGTGGTGAAGAGATCAATGATCTCAAACAGTTCCTTGCCGAGATGGATTTGCGCTTCGCAAGAAGCGATAAGGCGGAAATAAGCATGCTTTTGCATCACTTTAGTACGATGGGGTATCACGGCAATGGAAACATAAGGGAGTACATTTTGGAAATTTCCAACATTCTTTCAAAGCTCAAGACACTTAAGACTGGGCTTCCGGCCGAAGTGCTCATCTTCTTTGTCTTGAACGCTCTTCCTCCTCAGTTCAATCAATTGAAATCTAGTTATAACACACAGAAGGAGCAGTGGTCTCTTAATGAGCTCATTGCGTATTGTGTGCAAGAGGAAGATAGAATGAAACAAGAAAGAACTGAAAGTGCTCATTTGGCTTACACCTCTAAGGGTCAGGGAAAAAGAAGGAAACTCGAGCCTATTAAGAATGATACTGCTAAGGGTTCCACCCAAAAGAAACATGATACGGATGAAAACACCTGTTTCTTTTGCAGGAAGGGTGGACACATGAAGAAGGACTGCGAAAAGTATCATGCTTGGTGTGCTAAGAAAGGTATGTTCTTTGCTTTGGTCAGTTCAGAAATGAACTTAGTTGAAGTGCCTAGAAACACTTGGTGGTTAGACTCTGCTGCTACTACTAACATGAGTGTTTCACTTCAGGGTTGTCTGAGCTACCGAAACCTAACTAATGCTGAGAGACGCATCCGTCGCGCATTTTAGGTTGTTTATTTAGTACTGGTTATTTTCTGGATCTGAAAGACACTTTGGTTGTACCGTCATTAAGATGAAATTTGGTCTCTGGTCCTTATTTAGACAGATCTGGTTATTCTTGTCACACTGGGAATGGAAAAGCTTCTTTGTCTTTAAATTCAGTTCTTATTGGAACCGGAAAACTTTTGGATGATCACAATCTTTATATGCTTGACACTTTAAACTCTAATGAGGAAAGTTTAAGTGTTGAATCAAGGGGCACTAAACGTAAGTTTGAAAATGCAAATTCAGGAACTCTGTGGCACAACCGCCTATGTCACATCTCTAGAAATAGAGTTGAGCGACTTGTGTCAGATGGTATATTGAGTTCTGTTGACTTCACCGATTGTGATGTCTGTGTAGATTGCATTAAAAGAAAAGAGACCAAACATAAGACATTAGGTGCATATAAATCTACGGAAGTCCTTGAGTTGATTCATACGGATATTTGTGGGCCGTTTCCTACTCCATCTTGGAATTTTCAACAATACTTCATATCATTCATTGACGTTTACTCTAGATATGTGATGTGAGAATTTGCTTCTCAATCGAGTTTACTCCCAAACTCAACTCTATGCCTCAAGTGCAAGGCTAGTTGTTGTAGCAATGGGTATCGAATCCACAAGGAAAAACTATTCACGCAATCAATCTTATCAAGGGTTTAATGATTTAAGCTTAACAAGAGTAAATGGTTCTAGTTTTCAATTCAACTATCAAAGCAAAGATGATGAACTAACAAGATTTAAGGAATAAAAACATGCAAGCAGTGAGTTAGGCTTATGGTCAAGCGACCTAATTGCTATTTAATGCAAGGGTTGGGATAATGAAACTCATATCAAAGGCAAGGAAAAAGATCAACTAGTCCACTCTCATGATCCTAGTCCATTCAACAATTCCTAAATCAATTCAATCTCTCGATAGTGATCATGTGAAACTATAATAACCCAACCTCTAGCATCATTAATAACACCTAGATCTAGCTTGATCCGCCTAACCCATGCTTACATTGGATCACTACTCACTAGACATGCTTAAGAAACTAATAGAATCCAAAGCAAAGCTAATAGCAATCATTGAGAAAGAAGAAAAGAAGATAAAGTTGCAAACTTTCAATCAAAAACAAAGAGATTTCTTTCTTGAATCAAAAACACATACAAAGTTCTCTTAGATAATGAAAGCTTAGGGTTTTTAGAGTTTAAGAAGTTGTATTTATAAAGTTTAAGGAGTTGGGTCGGGTTGACCCGGGACAAACCGGGTCAAACCAAGATTTTGGCTAAAATAAGGGCTGTTGGCGGTCTGGGAATGCGGTGCAGACCGCCAGCCAGAGGGGCTTACTCCGCCAGGTTCGTACTAAAGCTTGGCTGGCGGTCTAGGAAGGTGGTGCAGACCGCCAGCCAGAGAGGGCTTCAACCGCCACCTTTGATCTGGAGATGGTTGGCGGTCCAGATTGCTGGTGCAGACCGCCAGCCAGAAGGCCTTCGACCGCCATACTCTCTTTTAGGTGCTAGAGCTTCCCGTTTTTTCTTCCGAGTCCCTCGTTTCATCTATTGGTCTTCAAAGTGACCTGAAATGGGATAGGTTGGAGGAGAAGAATGCACAAATGCAACACCTGAGACTCCTATGAACTTTCCTAATCTAGACTCGAAAGAAGGCCTGAAACATCCTAAAAGACCTTAAAATGCAAAGAAATCTCCAATAAATGCTAAGCTATTTTACGCAAAATATGATAACATCAACCCCCCCCGGACTAGAATCTTGCTTGTCCTCAAGCAATGAACAAGGACCTAAGCTCGAGAAAGAGGTTTGAAAGTGGGGAACTCATAACCTAAGGGTTATACGAAGGGTGCCCGAACAAGATCCTTAGGAAGATGTAGCATATAACAAAAGTCGAGTCTAGTCTTTTGTACTTCGCCATAACCTTTCCAAGCCCCTATTTACTATAAATTCCAAGACTAAGGCAAACTCATACTATCGACTCATTCAACTCTTTAACATTCATCCATATTCAATTAAGTGCGATCTCACTATGGACAATGAATCAAAACCGTTTGGCTAGGTGAAAGAAAAGGTTAAAGAAGTGATGATCAAGGAGGTTTCACAAAATTAAGACCTTAGAGGTTCACTCATAAAGAGAGTAGTGTGAGACATTGTGTAAAAGCAAGGGAGAGAAGAACAATTAACACATACAAAGAATTGGCTTCCACTAGAGTCCCCAACCCCTTTGTACATCCTTACTCTACCCAAAAGCTAAACATCACTTATTCATAGCTACAATCAAGCCTTTTCTTTCTTTTCATGTCTCTTCTTTAAAGCTCAAACTTCTATTCTTTCTTTTTGCACATAACGCTCTAAGGATTCCTTTACTTCTAGCTCTTATCTTACTTTAGAAATGTAATCCACAACATCTTTTCTCTATTCTTTATTTCTTTTCTTTTTCATTTTCTTGTGGACTTTTAACCTTCTTTAAATCTTCTTAGAGCTAGACTAATTCTTCTTTCTTTCCAACTTAGAGTGTTAATTCCTTTACTTCTTCTCTTTTTTCGATTTCTTTTCTCATAATCACAATCCCAAAACACTTAACTCATCTTTCAAAATCTACTTACCCTCCTTATGTAAGCTAGTCTTAAATCTAGACTAGCCCTAAGGAAGCTTTTTCCTTGTCGTTCTTCTACTTACAAGCATTTTCACATGTGAACACTTTCAAGGAAAGGCCTCACTCAAATGAAATCAATGGGGGTCTAGAAGTACATGGTTAAGGTTCAAGGGAAGGGCACCATCTCAATGATGAAGATGACCATTTGGATCAACAAAGAGAGTGGTAAAAATGCGGTATTTGATCCAAATG
>OVAN01007274.1:0-19918 GCA_900406275.1 Anastatica hierochuntica | reverse complement strand
TGCTCGTAAAACCACGCCATTTCTCCCCTTTTGTCAAGCACTCCCTCTATCCTTTTCACGGTTTTTCCAACATTACATTTACCCGACATTTTCACAGCCTTCTTATACATCGTTTGCGGAAAGTACATCCCATTAGGTGTCATCGGTTCCTACTCTAATTCCTGCCAATTCAGAAGTTATACCAAGTTACCAAGTTAGACTTTTTTTATCAGAAGTTATACCAAGTTACCAAGTTAGACTTTCTCTATTCCGTGATTTCAATTTCANGACTTTCTCTATTCCGTGATTTCAATTTCAAAACTTTAACCAAGTTATCAAGTTAGACACTTACCCGACGATTATCCGACCGTGTTTCCTCCGATGCGGAATCAACGGTTTCTTCTAAATCTCCTCTTACTATCGACGGTCCGGAACCGTCGATAACTCTTCTAGGTCTCCGATTTAGGGGGAATTCCAGGTTCTTACACCGTGGAGCCATTACTTCTTCAAACACCTACGAAATCAAAGAAGAGATAAGTTTGTGTAAGACAAAATCGGAACCCAACTTCGTATGTAAGATTTTCGAATTTGAAAGAAATCAAAATGCATGTCAACGAAACCAAAAACACCCGAATTTGAAGGAAACTTACTGTTTTCGCACCAAGTTACACCAATTCCGCTTGATTTTGTGAAGAACACGAAGAACAATAGACGAGGGAAGTTGCGATTTTGATTTGAGAATGTCGCGAACTGAAACGAAAGTGGGTCAAAGGGTTTTTTTTTTAATTTAATTTGCTGGGTCGGGTCGGATTATCCATGGATAATCCTGGTTGGGTCGTAAATATTTTGAAAAGAGTAGGAGTTTTAGACATTTACCCTTTATTTTTGATTTTATTTTTAAAGATAATTAAAGAGGAGGAGATTTTAGCTCTTGTTTTGCGGCAGAGGAGTATATGAACATTTCATTCATCAGAGAAGCCACATGTCCTAAAAAAAAATTTAAGCAAGCTTTAAAATCCCAGAGCTATATTACTACTGCACGATTAAGTCACTTGTAGCACAAACAAAATAGAATCCACAAGGTATTGTTTGGTGCATTAAGATCAAATTAAAAGGCGATGGACCACAAATTGTGCAATGATTGACATAGGATTGATCAATGGCTAATTCATACAACAATCAAGAGAGAAATAGACATTGTTCATTGATATGAACACTAAGATAAGATTAGTCTATTCCCATAAATACTAATATCAATTTGCTAATTAGGTTCTAATTACGTTAATCTCCCGATGCTAAGAAGAAACATGATAGCAATCAATTAGTTCAAGTTAACTTAAGTCACTAAATTCAATTGCAATCAAGCTCAACAAGAGAAATCTATTAAGTGATGCACAAAATTCTTGTAAATATTTTATTGAACACCTTTCATGTGATAATTTGGATACAGATTTTTAAAAAAAGTATTCATTTTTTGCATACGATTTGGTTCTTTTCTCCATTAAAAAATATATAAGAATTCTAAAAATCAAATCTCAATGATCAGATAAACATAACACATGAATTTTGGACTAGAAATTTCATTGTACACCTTCGGGATGATGAAATACCCTAAGAGTACTAAGCAAATAGTGGTCAATTCTAGCCTAGAATTAACACAATCAATTCATATGAATTCATAAACAATCTTTCTAACAATCACTATTTAGATATTAATCATCCCATCCTTATCGTAATCTATGATCCACCTAAGAGAACTACTCAGTCAAGTTTACGGAAGAACTCAAGCAAAGAAAATGGAAACAAAGCATGACACAAGACAAAAGTGAGATAAGAAAGATAGAAATGATCTAAACTTCATAAAAACTTAAGATCCAAGAAGGATTCAAGCATAAAAAAGTTTTTCTATTTAAAAGAGGCAAAAAATTCTAATTCAAAACAAAACTTAAGTTTAACTGCATGTGACTAACAAATACTTATAGAAAGTTTTCTAAAAGAATCGGATCGACCGGGGACAAAACCGAGATATACCAAGGTTGGATTCAACTAAAATTCGAATATAAGTCTGAATGAGTGTAAGGATCGGTTTGGGAATTAATTGATGGCATTTTTACTGGTTTATAACAATTAACAAATTAAATTGCAAACTCAATTTCCAAGATTCGTGCAATTAATTTTCTTGTATCTACGTTCTCAGATATCGAATATATTGGGATATCATTTTTCTTACAAGAAATATTCATATCAACAAATAGAAAAACCTAGGCCTATGGACGTTTTCTCCATGTTCACTTAAAGCTTGTCTTACAAATGATCAGTAAGCATAGCCAACAAAACCAACAACAAAGAGAACATTTCTTGACGGGGCAAAGAGAATTGAAGATGAGACTCAGTACTTCCACAACAGTTCCAGTCTCCTCTTAGATCTAGAAATAGGTAGGTTCAAAAACTTATCTTAATTTAAAAGTTTACTTATTTGAATATATGAGATCAAAGCCTCTCTTAATTATTTTGGTTGAGTTGTCCTAAACCTTTAATTAAGAGTGAATGATTGTGAAAAAAGAATCATATTTCATGCGCCTCAATAGATTTTCTTTGATATGTTATGGGTAGCATAAATACAATAAAAAAATCGAGGAGTTATCCTTATCTAAGGTTCATTAACATTTTGCTTTCAGTGGACCTTACATGTGAAAGGTGATGGAAGAGAAGCAAAAGAATTTTATGAGAGAGATACGTTCTGAGAACGTATCTATAAATTGAAAGAACTTCTCCATCTTTTCCATACTCAATCTCAGAACGTATCTCTCTCTCTCTCTTTTTTGTTTTTTTTTTTTGAAAATGAGAATGAGAAAGATGGAGAAGTTCTTTCAATTTATAGATACTTCATCTGGAAAAATCACGACGAGAGTAAAAATGCTTGCCGACTAGTTTCTTTAGTCAACCTAAAAGCTCTTTAAATAAATTATTATTGTGTAATAAATAATAATTTGTATTTTGCTCTAAATAAAATTGTAGTGTCGAGATTTGACACATTTTATAACATTAAGCGATTGTAATGTTTTGCTAGAAATTGTTTATAACCTATAAATTATGAATCTATTCCTAATATTATACGATTTTACAAGGTCACACACCTAAGTAAATTAGATTAAAATGTTTTTTTTTAATCATATCAAAATGTTTTAAAGGTTGTGAAAATTTATTTATCGGATGATTAAAATAATATATATATATATATATATATATATATATTTGCATATGTGTGGATATATGTGCTCACGATTCCAAAAGATGTTTCCAGTGAAATTATAATTTAACTAATTGTGTGCTTGGTCTAATAAGCATATATATATATGCCGACATGTGTTACGTTTACTTACTAGTGTTGATTATACAAGAGTATATAATTAAAAGACATATGGGGTGATTGACATTGTGACAGTAAAGACTTTAGTTACTTTAAAAGTTTTATAGTTAAAAATTTGTCAATTAGACTTTTTTTTTTATCAACCAAACACTAAATCAGATAGTCAATCCGTAATTGGTTGTCCAATTCGGAGGAGAGAAATCTACAAAGATATAATCATAATGTAAATTAGGGGCTCCTCGAGTGAGACTGTTTGCTTGTGTATTTGCTGAGCGCGTGTCAATCAGACTTTAGTTTCCTTTTTTTTCTCTACGGTCAAAACAACCCATTTTTTGCTCTCACCACTTTTAACGTACAATTTTTTTTATGTTATTTTTAACGTACAAATTTTTAACGTTCTCCTAAGACTTTTTAAATGGCTGTAGAATTTTTTTGTATATTTCCTAATTTTTAGTTAAACTAATCCTATCAAAACTTTGTAATTAGTTTTTATTAAGTTATTTAGTTAAAAAAATCACATCGCAAAGATTTAAAATATTTCAACTAATTCTATAAATAATTAAAATATATGAAATAATTAAATCTATAAAATAATATAATACAATTATAAGATTCTATTAAATTATTTGTTTTTACCTAGATAATCTTTTATGTAAAAAGATAATTATTGTTTTTAGTTCCCAATCAAAAAGATAATTAGACGTATGTTTAGCATAAAATAATTTATAATATATCGAGAAAACATTTACATGAAATATTTTTTTGGTATTATACTAGCATAATATTTTTGTAAACGAGATTCTTATAACTTATCTAATTAAAATTACAAAACGTTACAAGTTAATAATAATTTTTTTAAACATGTAGCATAATATATTACAATTTAAATTCAAATTCGACATAATTTATATTTTGATTAAAAAGAAAATGTAATTTAAATTAACAATCATAATTCTACAGTTTTAGTTAACAATCAGACTTTTATCACAACTAAAAGTAACAGTCAAATTCTCTACAGCCAAAATTCTTTACAGCCAAAAGTCTTAAAAGTCTACAACAACAGTCAACAGTCACAGTTTTTACCAATCAGGCTCACGGTGATAAATGCATAGAAGTGAACGTCCAGACCTAAAACTAAATGGAGATAAAATTTTTGTCTAATTTTTGAGATTCGATCTCAACAGCGCTAGTATCTTGATCTGATCCAATTTGTATGTATGTAGATATCGGTAGATGCACGATGCTTAGAAATTTTGATCTCAATTCAGATCAATCTTCCACTGCACATTTTTTATGTAAATTTGATACCCAATAAACTAGATTATAGTCAATTATTTGCACGTTTTCTTGAAATTAAATTCGTAAATAATTTAATAAATCGTTTATAAACCGATATGAATATTTTCAGTGGTTTGAGAGCCAACATGATTAATTTTAGTTTTCAATTGAATATATATTGATATATGTGATCTAGAATGTAATCGATTAGAAAAAACAAAATTGATGCATCGTTTAAATATAATATGTTATATCGTCTGATTTTTGTAATACCAATCAACTCGGTTTATTGGATAAAACCAGATTGGTTGACTTTTTATTTTGTGAAAAATATTTTAGGTGTTTCATTGTTCGGCAGAGTCAAATATTTAGCAGACTTTGTTTTTGAATAGTTTAATCCCTCGTTTCAGTCAATATAAATTTACAATAATTAAGATTATTTAAGAGTAAATAAATGTTGGTTTTTATTTGATTAAATAATTTATTTATTTATTCATAATTCAATTAAAAATTAAATTTTTGATATGTACAAGTTATATTTTTTTTTGTCAACCACACATTAATCAGGCGTTCACTCCCGAGTTGGATATCCAATTCGGAGGAGCGAAACGTACATAACTGAAATCATGGAAAAAAATACGAGAGCCACGTGCCAAGCTAGATTTATTATTTTATATTTGATGTAATTTTTGTAAAAAAAAATTGGATTAAAATTTTGGTTCCTCAAATAAATTTTACTTATTTTTATTTTTTTCAATCTTGTCAACTGTCAAGAGTTGTTTCGTTTTATGATGAGCTTGCCAAGTAGGGTGTCCACAGTTACATGAGTAAGAGCATCTCCAATGGTACTCTATTTTCCACTCTAAACTCTATATTCGAAGTAAAATGAGCTTCAATAGTACTCTATATCTTACTCTAAAAATAGAGAAATGAATAGTGTTACTTCAAATATAGAGTAACACAATTCATTTACTCTATTTTTAGAGTAAAACTTTTTTATTTACAAATTAAGCCTTAATTTTTATATGTTTTCAACTTTTAGCCAATAAAATTATATATTATACATTTTCGCTTTTATATTAAAATTATACTAAAAAAAATTAATTATCTAACTAGTTTTTGGAAAAAATGTCATACATGACATAATGAGTACATGTATAATTTTACACAACATGATAATCGAGGATGAACACGATCTTAATGCACCAATTGGAATTGGAAAAGAAGCTCCACCTCCGGAAGTTGAAATAGCGGAGAACGAAAGTACCCGATTTCAAAAATTCCTCTCTCGATATAGAAAAATCAAAGACAAAGAAACTCACTTCTCACTACAAAACGCATAAAATAAAATAAAAGGGGTCAAATTTAAATATTTTAAAATTGTGGATCGTACAATAAACTAAAAAACAAAAGAAAATGGAATATATTTGGAATATTCTTTTTTAGAGTAAAAAATAGAGTGAACCATTGGAGCAAACACGTACCATATTTTTAGAGTACTCTATATTTGAAGTAAAAAATAGAGTGAATCATTGGAGATGGTCTAAGACAGATGGTAATGGTTACTATACGAAAATGGGTTGTTTCACTTGACTAGGCTGTCAAAACAGTTTTGGGGTTAGAGACATAGAGTTGATTAGACATAAGATGTCATCCACAACCAAGAGTTATATTGAATATAGTTAGCAATGTAATTGCTTATCTAAATAACTAACGTTCGGACAATGAGCCCAAACTCACTCGAATTCTAGTGATATATGGATCTTGGATCATTATATTTATTTTGAGGACTTGTATTAAATATAGTGTGAGTTGTCTTAATTGTTGAGAATACTCAAAACTCATTATATTCACTTAAGCTTTTTTTTATAATAGGTATGTCATACTCTCTGAATTCCTCTTCATTGTGATATGTTCTTAAGAAAGAACATATTAGATGAGTCAAACATCCTTGAACGAATGGAAGATCTGGAGAAGAAAACTTTCGAGATTTCTTCTCCTGGTATTTATGTTATTGAAGTAAAAAATGTTACTACTTCTGGTTCTACTTCTTGTGTATTGGATATCGGTTGTGCTGTCCACATTTGTACAAATATGAATGGCCTCAGCAATAGTAGAACTTTAAAGAAAAGGCAAATGGACCTACGTGTTGCTAATGGAGTAAAAGTTGATGCACTTGCCTTAGGAACATATTAGTTGTCCTTATCTTCATGCATGGTTGTAGAACTCAAGAACTGCTACTATGTACCTGCTAAAATAAGAATATCATCTCAATTCCATGTTTAGTCATTGAAGGTCTTGAATTTTTGATCAAGAAAAAATGTTGTTCGTTCGATTATGGATCGTTCGATTATGGATCGTTCGATTATGATGACATATTCTACGGTAGCGCTCTATTACAAAATTGACTTTTGCTTTTGATGAAAACATGCTAATTTATAACATTAATACCAAAAGATTTAAGTCTAACAACTCAAATTCAACTTTCCTTTGGCATTATCATTTGGGCTACATCAATGAGAAACACATACACAAGCTTCATAGTGATGGACTTTTGAACATACTTAATTATGAAACATATGGAACATGTGAATCTTGTTTGTTGGAAAACTTTATCATAACTCCTTTTTACTAGACACATTGAAAGAGCCAATGACTTATTATACATATAGATGTTTGTTGATCAATGAGCAGAAACGTTAGAGAAAACTTCCAGTACTTCATTACATTTACGGATGACTTCGGCATATATGGTTATATTTATCTAATAAAACATAAATCTCAATCTTTTGATAAGTTCAAAGACTTTTGGAATGAAGTACAAAACCTCCTTAATAAGAAAATAAAAGCACGATATGATCGAGGATGATAATATTTGAGCCAAACATTTAGTGATCATCTAAAAAAATGTGAAATTGTTTCACAACTCACTCCTCTAGGAACATCATAGTGGAATGATGTATATGAAAGAAGAAATAAAACTTTATTAGATATGGTTGGATCACTGCTGAGTCACACATATCTTCCAATATCCTTTTAAGGCTATGCTCTAGAAACGTCTTCGTTTACGCTAGACATATTATGTCCATCTAAATCAGTTGAAAAGACACCATATGAGATGAGGGCATGAAAGGTTCCTAATTTTTCTTTTTTGAAAATTTGGGGTTGTGAAGCTTATGCCAAAAGGTTGATCATTGATAAGTTTGGACATGATAATTTCTACTCCGTTGGTTATCTTAAGGAAACCAAATGTTATTACTTTTACAATCATACTAAGAAAAAAGTGTTTGTTGCTCAGAATTGTGCTTTTCTAAAAAGAAAGTTTCTTTCCAAGAGAAATAGTGGGGGTATAGCATTACTCGAAGAAGTTCGAGAACCACAGGAAGATGTTCCAACTTCTCTAGAAAACGTCAATTAGATCTACTAAGAGTCATAGAATCCACACCTGTGGAACCTGAAGTACGTAGGTCTGCAAAAAGCCATCACGAACCCAGTAGATATGGAGACTAGGTGATGGATCATTATGATCTATTGATGATAAGAAGTGATCAATCTACTTCCTATGAGGAAACATTGATGGACCTCGACTCAGATAAGTGGTTAAAGGTCGCTAAATCTGAAATAGAATCCATATGCATTAACAAAGTGTAGACTTGAGTTACTGGGTGATCGATCATTATGATTAATTATGATAGAAAGTGATGAACCTACATACTACGAGGAAGCAATGATGGATTCCAACTAAGATAAGTGGTTAGAGGCTGCTAAATCCGAATAGGAATCCATGTCCTCTTATAAAGTATAGACTTTGGTTAATTTTCCTGATGGTTTCAAATCTGTTGAGTGCAAATAGATTTTAAAGAAAAAATGGAAATTGATTATAATATTATGATATACAAAGCTAGATTGGTAGCTTAAGGTTTCACACAGATTCATGGTATTTACTTTGATGAAACCTACTCTCTAGTTACGATGGTTAAGTCCATTCGAATTCTCCTAGCTACTACTACCTATCATGATTATGAAATATGGAAAAATTTCCCTTTATTTCTTCTCTCTCTCTTTTCTCTCCCGTCAAAAGCCAAAACAAAGTTCAGTCGCCGCTTTTCTCCGGCGGTGGTAGGTGAGAGCTCTGCCGCCGGAGGCTTCCCCTCCTTCTTTTCTCTTCTTTGTTTTTGCTCCACTCTGACCATCTCTCTCTCGATGTTGATTTGATGGTTGCCCTGGAATGATTCTCCTCCGTTGGTGTTCATATTCGGCCATGGCGGACGCAGATCCGGCGGGTGGTGGCTCCTCTCTGGTGTAGCAGCGCAACGACGAGGGTTTTGGGGCAGATTGGAGTCGGTTTTTAGAGATGGGATGTCAAGTGGTCGAGCAATTTTCCGTTTTCGTTTCTACCTTCTTACTCCCTGCGATTGAACCACCGTTCTGAGTTTTCTGGACTCGTCTCGCCGGTGTGTTTAGTATGTGTGTAGATCTGTTGTGGTGTGAGTGGACCTGGTCGTCGTCTTCTTCTTCCTCGGCTCGGTGTTGAGTCGTGCTGTTTTAGTCAAGTGCCGATCAAGGAGTGTTTCGTGGCGGTTCCTGGAGGTGAGTGCTCTGCTGCTGGTGGATGCTGTGTGGTTTTCGTTGGTTCAGAGTTAAGCTTGCGCAACCTTGGGATGGTCGGAAACTAGGTCGTGTATGGCCAAAAAGAAGGCTATTCCCGGTGGTTGCTTCTCCTTAGTCTTCTCTGAGCTTGCCACTTTTGGAACGGTATACTTTGTCTTCTTGTTGGTCGAAGTTCTTCAGCTCCGTCTTGCCGGCTTGTTCGCTGTTTCCTCCGGTGTTTCACTCCGGCGAGGCATTTTGGAATCGACTCCGGTTCTCGGCATCGACGTGGGAGGAGGAGTACAGCTCTCGGTCGAGTCTCTTAGAGTTGTGCCCCTTTGGAGGAATCTTGCGTGTAGGACTAGCTTTCCCAGTGCCACTGTTGGACCACTTGGTCTACGGCGGTAGGCTGTTCCTCTTTCTTTTTGCAGGTGTTGAAGACCGTTTCAGAATGTGGGTTTAATCGCATCTCGTCTTTTCTCGGAAGATCATGTGCTTAATGAAGAATACAAGATCGAGGAGTTTGTCGAGAGCCAACTACTCCGGTAGGACAGCTTACACTAGGAAAGTCCCGACATCCGAGGAAACGAGGTGAAGCTCACATTTCCGAGCTCCACCGGTAGAGAACGACAATCGATGTCTGGTGATTTTAGAAACTGTTAAGCGGAGAAGGTCGGGTTGGTGGAGTACCGAAGCAACAATAGTTTCTATTTAACTCCGGATTTTTGTGCTACTCAAGACTGTATTCTATCCCCCGTCTGGAGTTGTTTTATATATGTGTAGTTTACTTTCCTTTCTTAGTTTAGTTTTATTTTTCGTTCTTTTTCCTCTACTAGTTATCTTTGTATCTTCTGTCAAAAACCAAAAAAATGATAAATACGAAAACCATTTATCAAAAAAATGATTATGAAATATGGAAAATATATGTGAAAACCGCTTTTCTTAATGAATATCTTGAAGATAATGTGAACATGAGACCACCTGAAGGTTTCACAGTTTCTGAAAGTGTTGGGATAATATGCAGGTTTCATCGTTTCATTTATGGTCTAAAGCGAGCATCCGAGAGTTGAAATTTTCATTTAAATAAAACAATCAAAGAGTTTTATTTCTTTAGAAATGAAGAAGAATTATGCTTATACAAGAATACTAGTGGAGCATAATTACATTTTTGGTATTGTATATAGATGACATATTTCTTATTGAAATTGATATTTCTTTGCTTCAGTCTCTTTCACGATGAATGACATGGGAGAAGTCGGTTATTTTTGTATTAAAAATCTATAGAGAAAGATTGAACAAACTTATCGAATCGTGTCAAAATATTTATATTGATAAGATTTTGCATAGATTTAAAATGCATGATTTCAAAAAAGGTTTTTTACAAATTTCTCATGGCATAGTTCTTAGTAAGACTCAATGTCGATGTGAGAGAGAAGGCAAAAATAAAACGGAGGCATAATAAACTTGAAACGTAGTATGACATAGCATTGCAACGACCATAAACTGAAAAATGACATAATATTTCATTGGTATAATCACCAGTCCAAAGTCACTTTTACTAGGAAACGAATTTTTATTTAGATTTCATTATCAAGTTTATATGAAATTATTATTTATTGTTGCATCATCGTCTTTACTTTATGGTATGCTTTTTTGAGTTGTTTAACTTAGTTGGTTAGAAAAAATCACTTACGTGGAAGGTGGGTTTTTCTAGTTTGTTGTTTGCTTTTTTATTGGGTTTGTTTTATTATGTTTAAGGTGTCTCTCATGATGATATTTATTGGATACCAGGATGAAGATACGTCTTGAAGCAAAGTGAAATTAATAGGTGGCGATATTAGATACGGAAGTCATGATGACAAATGAGGTTAGAGTAGTAATATCAGAAAGAGGAACATATGTTCCGTGCCAAAATCAGCGCAGCTCAACGTGATTAGTTGCTCATATGTTTTATAAGTCAATGGTGGTAACTAATGGATATCGATAGGCAACCTTTCAATGTTTTATATTTTAGTTTGTTTAGATGTTTAGGTGTTTCTTTTGAAAACAACATGTTCTTCATCACTTTAAGTTGTGCTTTTATGCGGTGATTATGATGATTGTGTAAAAAAAGAATATAAGGCTTTTAATATGGTTTATTGGCCCTAATATAAAAACACTTTGTCAATAGATGAATTTGTAAACTTCAATCATTGGCAAAACAACCTTTTGTCAGGAATCTTGAGAAAAATGTATTATCGCTTTAGAAGATTTATAAAAGAGAGATTGCTCGAGCAGCATTTTTTATAGAGTTTGGCAAAGAGATAAGTGCGCAGTACCCTATTAACTGAAGTTGTAGCGATGATATATAGGCTGAAAGATAAGAAGGGGGTTGTTGAGATGGAAGTTAAACAACTTCAGAGAGTATATCTGTAATGATCGGCCCTTTTAGGCCAACCAAACCCAAAACCCATCCAACCTAAAGCCTTACCCGAGCCCTAACCCGAGTAACGGACCCGACCCCATTCCCCTGAACCCTAGCCTACTCGATGTAACCAAAAACAAGAGAGAGCGAGAGAAGGAGAAACCGAGAGAGAGAGAAGGAAAGAGAGAGAGAGACAGCGCGGAGAGAGGAGAGGGAGACGGCGGTGACATTGATGGATGGAGGCGACGCGAGAGAAGGGAGAGGAGTAGGCGTCGCGAAAAAGGAGAGAGAAGGGGAGGGAGTGATCGCGAACCGAGAGGTGTAGGAGCGGGAAGGCGCGACGGGGAGGAGTGAGAGAGGAGGTGCGACGATCGGAGGAGGAGGAGAGAGAGGGAGAGACGGCGTGGGGATGCTAGCGTCTCGGGGAAGCTACGGAGGAGTGGTCGAGAACCAAACCGAGGGCAAGAGAGAAGGAAATGGAGTGATCGCGACGCCAGAAGAGGAGGAGGAAGGCGACGTAGGGGCGGAGCATAAACAAGGAGGAGTCGAGAAAGCAAAGGCGGCGAAGATCGCGAATGGAGAGGATGGCGTGGAGAGGAAGGGACGCCGAGAAGAGGAGGAGGTGGTCGGAGACACCATCAGCGAGGAGGAGAGGCTGCGGAGGGAAGCCGGAGAGTCGCGGAGGCGTCGGAGGTGGGAGGTGGAGCGATCGTGGCGGAGATCATGGGTGACTTGCGGAGCAAGTCAGAGGAGGGAGTCCAAGGGGTCGAGGGTTTGGGTAGCTTACATCGCAAGTCGGAGGAGAGAGAGGGAACTAGGGTTTTTGGTAGCTTGGGAAAGAAGAAAGTCACGGACTCGGAGACAGGAAATGATCGGGAGGCTGCGGAGACGGGAGTTGGGATCAGAAAAATATCTAGAGCCGGAGGAGAAAAACCAAAAGACAGCAGTGCCTTGAGCGTCAAGAGAGAAGAAGAAGATGGATCGGAAGGGAAAAGGGAAGCTAGAAGCTGAGACTCTGGGAAACGGTCCAGAGACGAGGAAGTAGCCAAAGGAGAAGAAACAATGAGAGCGAGGAAGAAAATGGTGGAGCTTGACACATGACGAGAGATTGTTCCCAAAGAGAAAGGGGGGGGGGATGATCTGCAACGGTGTAGCCACCGGAGTAGCCGGAACTTCTCATATCAGAAAAGAAATCTTGGTAGAGACGGTTCAAGCAAGATAACCGGAGGAAGCCCGGGAGTCGCAGGAGCAGAGTGTCGGTTCTGTGGGGCCAGACCCGGAGGGTTCCGAGACCCGCCTGGGGGAGCTGCATCCCTCGGTAAGGAATTTACCATTTTACCCTTATTATTCATTTTAGAAAAGTTTCCATTTATAGCAGGTTACTATTTTTGGAAAGTTTCAATTTTAGGAAAGTTCCCACTTAGAGTAGGTTTCTTCTTCAGGAAATTTTCCATTTATGGAAGGTTACCATAAATGGAAAGTTTCCGCTTTAGGCAGGGTTCCGGAAAAAGACTAATCGGTTCCTATTTCAGGGTTCGCTGGCGGGAGAAGGATCTTGGGGGAAAAGGAGATGGAGAATCTAGTTGGGGCAACAAAGGTGGGAGCACCAACGGACTAGAATTCGGTTTCGGAAAAGGATATGGAGGATCTTACTGGGGCATGAAGGATACGGAAGGAGCATCATCTAGCAAGGCTCCATAGGCAGGAGTGGACGTCATACACTCGGGAGGCATTTCAACCATTAGGCCAAGGTGAGGGGATTCTCGGTTTCGTTTCATTCGGTATTCGTTTAACTTTGTTAGTCTAGGGTTAATCCTGCCGGTGTCGAGCTATAAGTCTTGGCACGAATAAAAACTAAGTATTATGAATTGTTAATGATATAAAGACTTATACGCCTAAGCACGATTGATTGTTAGGCCGCTAAGTCGAGCCTAAGGTAGAACTTGTGAAAGAACGTAAGTCCTAAAAATGACTAGGTTAAATTTTGCATTGACTGAGAATTATGAAAGAAGACCATAGGTCTAGATTAATCCGGTAATGTGCATTCTGTGCTGGATAGTCGCTATCCATCAACAAGAGGTGAGGAGTAGGATCTTCGCGCCGGGCCAGGCAGAAGTAATTCGAAGAGGCGGGTACTTATTGGATGAGTCTTTCCGGGCAGGACGTGATGCTCGGCGAGGCAAAAGGTCCTTCGGGTAACCTAGGGTGGTCCCCTGGTGGTCGCTGAATATCGGGTCCCTGGCGAGGGTCCCCGGAAGGCCGACACATGGATGAAGTAAGGGCGAGGGCAGTGAATGGAGGATTGTCGCGCAACCGAGTCCAGGCGACTATGCTGAGCCCCCAACCAACCAGATGGAAGAACCAAATTGTGTAATGAGCCCAATATTGGGAGGGATCCAAGCTGCGTGGGTGGGAAAGCTTTAGGGCATGCGTTTATGTCCATGTGATTATAATACACACTAAGACTCAAAAAAAATTGCGAAAGTTTTTAAAATGGATTCTTAGAAGATATGTGTTTTCGAAAGAAGGTTTTCAACTTGCTAGATATTACTTGCCAAACACAGTAGGTGCATTCTGTAGGGGTTTAGGATTAGGTATGGAATTTTGGGGTTAAACGGGTATCGGGTGAGACGAAGTCAGGTTCGTGCTCACTAAGTGGCTTGTTTGAAAAGTCATTCACACCTCTCTTTTTCCTTTTTTTCTTTTGGTGTTTCTGCAGGTTGCAGTTAGAAGCGAAATTATTGACCAGTTGGTGAAGTTTGCTCCGGTTTTGGTGGTACCATTTGGAGCAATTCCAATCCCCTCGTATCGGGTTGGTTACAATATCTCTATTCTTTATACGATCATTTTTTTGTTGGAATGTGATACTTTATTTCAACAAAAACCAATTTACAAAGAACGCATCCTAGCTAAAATGTTTGAAAGAATGAAAGAAACAATAAAATCACTTCCCAAACTAAGCTCATCGAGAGCCAAACCAAATAAGTAGTAAATCAGCCCATTTTCCTTGCTGCTTTAACACTAACATCTTGTCCATGATGGCCCTATCAACTTGCTTAGCAAACATGAGTGGTTGATTCCAAGGAGTTACATGCCACAATTGATTCCTAGTGATCCAAATATGATAAATGGTATTTTGAAAAGACAATAGGAGGATGAGTTTAATCTTCCATGACCAATGTGCTGATAAGAGTGATGTGCCAATATCTCCCCAAACATGAGTGTAGTATACACCCATAAGCCCTTTTACAGTTATTTCCCAAACATGCTCCGCGTAATTACATGAGAAAAATAGATGATCACGGTCCTTCTGAAGGTGCAAACAAAAGATACACGCCCCTGAATGACCAACACCCCATTGCCTCATCCTCATTCTCGTTGCTAATCGATCTTTAAAGGCTAACCAAGAGATAAATATGTGTTTATGTGTATGATGTTTAAACCAAACCACCTGTGCCCAATTGATCACCGAAAGCAATCCGCGGATCTATAGCCATGTTGCCTTAGAGGAAAAAGATGTACTGAATTGAGCTGGTCCGGACCGTCACAAAAAGCATCGTCCCTTTCAGTTGTAACCTCCACCGCCTGTAAAGCATATATGACCATACGCAGTGCCTCTGTTCTTTGTGGCCGAAAATTCCAACCCAAACCCATAGCTTCTGCCACTATCACATATTGCGGAATGGCCAAGCAACGAAATCTTCTAAACCCAACAATGTCATATAGTCGCCCAATCGATAACCAAGTGTCAAACCAGAAGGATACCATGCGACCATTACCAACTTCATCCCGAGCAAATGTAGAAGCTAAATCTCTGAGCTTAAGCAGTTTTCTCCAAATCTAGGACCCACAATGCTCTGAAGCATACCAGAATGATCATTTCCGAATCAGATACTCATGCACCCCAACCAAAGAGAATTTGTGGCCGTTAGAATCCGCCAAACTAGCCATAAACCAAACACAATAATCATTTCTGATAAAGATCGGAATCCTAACCCACCCTCCTCCTTGAGATGACACACTTCCTCCCAGGATACCTTAGCTTTAGTTTTGCTCATTTTCGAACCGGACCATAGAAAAGCAAAACAAAGGCTATCAATTTCCCACAAACATCGTCTTGACAGACGGAAAGCAGAGCACCAGAAATTGGCAATACTAGCAATGACCGACTGAAGGAGCTGCATACAACCTGCGAATGAGAGAAACTGAGTTTTCCAAGAATGGAGTTTCCGGGAGATCTTCTCTATCATAGGGGAATAATCTGATGTCGTCATATGCTTGGTGGTTAGAGGTAAACCCAAATATCGCACCAAAATATTATCTAACTGAATGTTGAACTCCGCAAGAAGCTGCGCACGAGCACCCGTATCCACACCAACCATATAAATCGATGATTTCTGCAAATTAATCTTTAAACTAGACATCTCAGCAAATTCTCGAAATACACCAACTATTCCTTGAACCGAGTCCACTGAACCCTCTGAGAAAACCATAATATCGTCCGCGAAACATAAATGGGTGATTGCCAATTTCTGACAGGACGGATGATAGCCAAACCTCCCCGCTCTATCCAATAATGCCGAGAGAACATTCATTGAAATGAAAAAAAAGATAAGGAGATAAAGCGCACCCCTGCTGCAACCCACACCTACTAAAAAAGTATCCTGCCAATTCTCCATTGATTTGAACAAAAAAAGAAGCATTTGTTACGCACGTTAGAATCCAACGGACAAACTTATATGGGAAATCCATCGCTCGAAGAATATTCTCCAGGAAACCCCACTGAACCGTATCAAACGCTTTGGCTAAATCAATCTTCATCGCACATCGTGGTGTAACATCTTCCTTGTTGTAGTCTTTAATGATTTCCGTAGCTAGCAAAACATTCTCCAAAAGGAGCATATCCTTCAAAAATGCAGATTGGTTCGACCTAATAAAATCCGGCAATACACTCTTCAATCTGTTTGCAATTATCTTAGATATGACTTTGTAGATAATATTGCAAAAAGCTATTGGTCTATAATTCCTCATCTCCATTGCATCAATCTTCTTGGGTATTAACGCTAGAATGGTAGAGTTAAGACCCTTCAGAAGATAGCCATTCAAGAAAAAGACTTTATTGCCGCGATTAGATCACCCTTCACGATAGGCCAAACCGAATGATAAAACTCCTGTGAGTAACCAGGATCAGGCGACTTACCCGACGATATTGCAAACAGCACTGAACGTATCTCTTCTTCATCAATTGAAGTCATCAAAGAAGCTCCCACCGCATCAGATACACGAAAAGCGAGTAACTCACGCAAGTCCTCTACAGAAACCCCAACATAGTCACTTGGTTCTTCTTGCAAAAAACCAGAAAACCATCGCACCGCTTCTTCTTTTATTTTCGAGAGTTTTGTCTTCATCTTTCCATTCGCTTCTCTAATCATACGAATAACATTTTTAGCTGCTCTCGCTTGTGTCACCCGGAAAAAAAAAACTTGTTGTTCTTGTCCCCTAATTTCAGCCACTGAATCTTGGATCGTTGTTTTAGAAACTTTTCCTCTAGTGAATCAATGTACTGCCACCGTTCCACCGCCTCTCTTTCTAACACTACATTTACAGATGCCGGTCTCCTTAAAACTTCACCCTGCCTCTCACATAATACATTAAAAGCTTCCTTCTTCTTGAGTGTTAAATTCCCCACCTGTTGTTGATTAAAGACCCTCAAGTCTTTCTTCAACTCCTTTAGCTTGCGCGAAAGTCTATATAAAGCTTCTCTAGAAGAAGACAATGGCTGAGTGGAGTCCCAATAATGCTTAATGAGAGGTAGAAATCCTTCGTGAGAGGATAAGAAAGAGTGAAATTTGAATGGTTTACGGGTTGGCACCTCCTGAGCTTCCAATGAAATCATACAGCGAGCATGATCGGATATACACCTGCTTCAAAAAAGGCATACGAAGCTGGAAAGGAAGTTAACCATGAATCACCAATAAGAGCCTGGTCTAGTTTCTTACTTATAGGATTTTGATCTTGATGATTAGACCATGTGAAGTGCTGCCCATATAACGGAAGATCCATAAGCGAGCATATCATCACTGTGTTCTGAAAGTCGTGCATGGATGTAGTAAACATAGCACCTGCAGAGTGCTCACTCGTTGACAATATCTCATTGAAATCTCCAAGTATCAACAACGGTTTTTCCCTGTAGATTGGAGATTGATGATGCGATTGCAAATCAGACCATAATTGCTTCCTCTCACCCGCAAAATTCGAAGCATAAACAAAAGAAACCATATAATTCTCCGGCTTCACCGGATCCCTTACCGAACATGTTATGATTTGATCAGTCTTGTACAACGGTGTGAGCAAAACTTCATCTGACCATACAACCCAAATTCTGCCTCTCGAATTATGCTCGTAGTTAGTTAAAAGAGACCAACCAAGAAAAGCATAATCCATAACTCACTGAGCCCTGTCCTCTTGAATACGTGTTTCTAAAAGACAGCCATATTTCAAAGATGAAAGAGAAATCCATTCCCGAACCGTCGTGTGCTTATGCAACTTATTGAACTCTTGAACATTCCACGAAAACACCGACATTAATGTTTCCGCTGAATTCCTCTCCTACTTTTTTTAGTTGAACTTTGCTCTTTCAATGTCAGAATCAAAGATTCCTCCAGAAATCTATTCACTCCTTTTGTTTTTCTCGGAAAAATCTGCCTATGAACTTGATTTGGCGGCTGCTTTCATAGCGATTGCTGAGCCTGCAGGACATCCAACTCTTCTACCTCCTCTACCAATTCACCATCCTCCCTGTCAACTTCTCTCTCCCTCTCACTAAACTCCTCATCACCAGGGACTATAGACTCATCAACCTCTTGAACATCATCGGTTTCTGATTGTAAAACTGCAAACTGCGATGGCGAAACCCCAATCTCAGACCGTTGTGTTACAAAACCAGAATCAAAACCAGAGGTTTTGGAAGGTGACAACCAAACAATCTCTATACCAGCCACTAGATTTTGCAATTCATCCCCCGCAACTCCCAGTACTTTATCCTTGTCTGAAGAAACCCTTGTTGTCTCAACAACTTCATCAATCATCACACCACTCACAGCTTCTCTAGGCGAGCCCTCAATGACCAATTCAGCACCTGCAACCATGCTTGTATCCTCTCCAATAGTATTACCATCAACCACCACAAGAGGTACAACCTCCCCACTAGTCGAACCCTTCTCACGCCTCAAAATCTTCTTCGGAACCCCCTCTGCTTCAGAACACCCATTGCCTTCAACAACAATAGAGTTCCACTTCTGACTCACCAAACACACTTCTCCTCTATGTCTCCACTTGCTACAACCAGTACACCACGACGGAAGCCATGGATATGTAACATCAACCTCTGCTTACAATCCTCTTTTGTTCTTAAGCTTCACCATAGAGGGTAACTCCTTCATTAAGACCACAACCACAAAAACCCACGCCTTGTTGAAGCTAGAGCACGCCAGAGTCTCTGGATGCAGCTTGCGTGGCTCCCCGATCGCACTAGGAACCAGTGACAAACCCTAATCTGAGAACAATTGCTGCGGCACATTCCGCATAGAAACCCAAAGAGGAACTGATTGCATAATAGGTTGCGACTCCAAAGCTTTCAGATCCATTCAGATAAGACCATGGGTACTTCAGCAATGTTCCAAACACCCCGCTGTAGAACCTTTCTTCGAATCACCAGATCAACTATTCAAAACTTCATTGTTATAGAATTGAGAACATGGACATCAGCCTTTGCAAATTTATCTCCATAACTCCAAATCTTATTGACGATGACATGAACCTTTGCCACATGTGGCGCAGTGTCAAGAAATCGACCATTCAAAAAGTTCTTCCACAGGTGATTCATATCATCCAACACCACATCCGACACTTCAATGCTTCCATCCACCCCAAAGGAAAGGACATGCTTTTTCAATGGACCTGAAACTCCCGTACCATATCCTGCAACAGAAGCCCACGATGGCTTAGTCGCAGCTGAAGCTCTGCCTCCTACACCCTTCGTCAAAATTACTTCGCCATCCCCTGAACCCTATGTCACTGCCCCAGAGAGTAAACCATCAGCTGGAGCGATGCCCTCTGATACCATCAGTGTATCAAAGACCCCTAAACCAGGCGGCGTCGCCAGCAAAAACCCAGAGAAAAACCTAATCGTCTTTCAAATCGCCAAAATCGCCCTCCAAAGAAATCGCCCAAATTGTCTGACCTATTTCTTTATACGATCATTTTTGTCTCTATAATTATCAATATATATATATATA
>OVAN01007273.1:0-19923 GCA_900406275.1 Anastatica hierochuntica | reverse complement strand
AATTTGCTACTAAAATCTTCCTCGCAAATTGGCTTGTTTCTTGTAGTGGAAGTCTGGACTTGGACTTCGGCTCAAACCATTTACTTGGTAGTTTGGTAACAGACGATTTGGCTACCCGACATTAGTCGGTTGGATATTCCAGACTCGGTGTGGTATCTAATCCACTATGTAGTACAAAATACGTTGCTCTCCGGGACTTGATCGGATAGTCGATGGGTTATCAAAAAAAAACTTAGTCGTACCCAATTGTAAAAATCGATATGTAGTTTACTATCTAATAGAAAGATTGTTGATTATCAGCATCTCTATATATACAATACCATTACAACTTTGCAAGAAAAAGACGAACTATATTTTGTACGATATTGCATTTATCAGATTTTTTTTGATAATCCAGGTATCCTAACGCTCTCCGACAGGGCAGGGGTCCACGTGTTAGACTATCGGTTACCTGACAGGGCAGGGGTCCACGTGTTAGACTATCGGATCGCTTAGACTAACAAGGTGGGCGGCCAAACGGCTCTCCACGTGTCGGTTCCTGGACGCTGTAGCCCGTATGTGAATTCCGCAGTGGCCAAGGCTCAAACCCAGGGACGGACACTCCAGCTGGAGCTCCTTTACCACTGGACCAAGACAACTTGGTTTTATGAGATTTTTTTTGTAATACTACAGACCTCAAAAGCTTTTGTTATTCTACACAAAGCTTTGTGACACGAGTTCTAAATCTTAAAAGACAGAAGTTCATATAGAACTACGAATTCCTTGCAAGTGCATCACTATATATTACGATTTTTTTTTGATAAGAGACATTCTATTAAAAAACTAGAAATTGCAAGAGATAGGTTACCAAAACCATAAAGTTCCAAAAGAGATAGAGCCAAAGAGATAAGCTATTGAGAGGAGATTAACACAAACAAAGCTACAAAGTAATAAGGAGAGTGGTATGGGTAAGTTACTCACCATGTTATGGCGATAAAACTAGTGTTGAGGTCCTCGACCACGACCTCTTCTTCCTTTACCTACAACGATAGCTTATTGGCAAGGTAGAATTATTATACTATATATTACGATTACATTGGCTCTGTCCTTAATTTTTAAAAATCCACACAACATCTTTTGATACAAAAACTAATCTTGGAAGAGAGTCGTCCACGGGTAGATTCACTCTCCGCGTTTGCAAATGGACCGAAAACAAAGGTCTATACCCGTGTGAATGTCCAAAAATGTATTGTAACTCGTAACCTGTTAAAGTCATAAGTTTGTCTCTTACCATTTGACCACATCATCTTCGATAATCCAAACAATAATAAGAGACACAAAATTATAAGACAAGAATTGAAAATCCAAAACTAAAGTGATCAATCAGAAAGACTTGAACAAACTTGCATAAACTTCATATTCTCGATATAGTCTACAAAGGTATGAATGGAAGTTATAGGTAATTTAAAATCTTCAAATCCCAGAATCTTCACTCTTGTAAAAGAATTACTCTTGAAATTGTAGAATACAACATAAATCTTCACTCTTGTTCCATAGCGGAGTCAGCAAACATATTTTTCTTTTGGACCATTTATGCTTCCCAGCATCTTCTAGATCCCGCAACACAAATTCTTCATCATCCGGATGTATAAAGACACAATATGCAAACCTAATTTACCTTTGTAGTTTGTCAAAGACAAAGGACAATGATGCCAATATTTTTCCTGATCTAAGTTAATAAGCCCGAATGTCTTTTTTTTTTTGTCGATCAGCCTAGTGGCTTAGTAGTTCCCTGAAAAGAGCATCAAACCGGGTTCGAACCAGGTAGGTGAGCTTGACCAACAGAGGTGGTAACAACAGATGTGGTCTGAATGTCTCAAACCTAATGTTGAAACAAACTATCTTATAAAAACCATCAACATGAGCTACATAGTACAAAACACCATCTATGCATATGTCACCATAGTAAGGAAGATTGGGAGCGATTGGGTCTTGAATTGTCCTTCATAAACGTTTTCCGGTTTCCAATGTTAAAACCTGACAAGTTATTCGTCTTTTATAACCAACTGACGAGGTAAAACACAACACTTTAAACTGTTTGTTGATCGGATCAAAGCCAAAAAAGCTGCTTTCAATAACCTTTGCTTCGTTTTCGGGTAAGGTTAAGGACTCTCCAGTGACAGGGTTACAAATCACCAGCGCTTTTCCTCCCGATTTCCCATGACAAAACAATCCATAGAGGGGGCAACAAGAGCCGTGGACGAGTCGAAGACATAGTCAAAAACAACCGGGTGAAATCAGGACGTCGAATTATGGATGCCCAAAACTTTGATACGCAGCGAAATCTAGCTATAGACTTTGCAGGAACTCTCGAAAATATATCAATAAGAAAATCATCTGGGATAGGGCCTGAGTATTCTCTTACCGAGTTCGAAGATTGTGTCTCATGTCTGGTTTTCTTCTTCACGGAGGACGTCATAGTATATTCTTCAACTTTCAAACCCTAGGCAGAAGATTACACGACCAAAAAGTCTTCTGCATCACTTTGTAGTGCAACGATTCTAAATGGGCTTTTTTAGGCCTGTAATATTAACTAAGATAATTGGGTCTCCTTACCGATGATGGCAAATAGGGCTAGACAAATTATTCGGAAGTGAGTTACATGGAATCTAACCAAACCGAAATCGAACGGATACTGGATACTGAACCACTTTTTTTTGGTTATTTTATGTAATTTTTCAGGTGATACAGCTTTTGTTTCAGGATGATTCAGGTTTTTCCGGATTTATTTTGGGTTTTCGAGTCTACTTTGGATCCTTTAAAATTTTCAAAAATTAACTCGAACTCGAAAAGATCTGAAAAACTCAAATAGTTACCCGCCCAAAAGGATCTTAAATAAACCTACTCAAATTATATGAACTCAAACATAACTTATCCGAACCGATCCGAAAATCTGAATGCTCACAGCTAATGACAACTTTTCTTTTCGTAATTTTCATTATGGTTCATAAATAGCTCCTAAAACTATATGATTTGTTTAAGATATATGATTTTTTAAACAAATATTATTAAAATGATCTAAAATCAAAAATCTAAAAAACCAAAAACCGAAAACCATAATTCAAAAGCTAAAAACCATTTAACTACAAACAATCCGAGTCTAATAATAAACCATGCTTTTTAAAACATCAATATTGGGTTAGTCCATATCTTATTAGATTTTTTTTTGTTGAACTCTTAAAAAAGAAAAAAATGTAATTACATGATTACTTTTCAAATTTATAACTACACTAGATAATTACTAGCGTGATACGCGAGTAAAAATAAAATATTTAGTGTCTAAAATAAATAACATGCATAATTATAGTTTGTACGTTTAGATTAAATTCTCTTTAAATCATCCGCTGACTCGTGTAAGTAAATTGTAGATTAAAATCTACGTTTAGTTTTTCATTTATTGTATATTTACCAAAAATAAAAAAATTATGATTGTCTTAGTTTACTGAAAATTATAAATAACGATATTTTTAGATGAAGAGAGTGTCCTTAAATAAATTATATATTTCACATTACGTAAAAATGATTTGAATAAACATCAATTGTTTTTAAAAACTTATATTATGAGCCTTAATTATTCTTACATGTTTGATAATTCTTTTATAATGATTCGAATATAAAAAATTAAGATGTACAAAAATTAAAACTTAAAATCAACTTTCTATATTATATAAAAATTGTTATAAAAAACATGTATTAGATTATAATTTTTCAATGTTATACATTATAAAATTTATGTGCATATTATAACTTTTCTTTTAAGATTATACAATTTCTTTTTATTTAATTTTTTAATAAGCTAGTTTTCCTTTTTTGTTAAATTATATCTTTCAAGAAGTAAATAATCAATAATAGGAAAATTTATATGAATTTCTATTTTTAGATTGACACATGTTACGATCTAAATTAAACATTGATATATGTCGAAACCCGGTGAGTTACAATTTGCTTACGTGTCGCATTCACGTCGAACACGTTTAATTTTATATAAGTACTCGCGTGATACGCGAGTTAAAATAAAATATATAGATTAATAACATGCATAATTATAGTTCGTACATTTAGATTAAAGAAATTCCTCTTAAAATCATTCGTCGGCTCATGTAAATAAATTGTAAATTAAAATCTACATTTAGTTTTTCATTTATTGTATTTTTTACCAAAAATAAAATATTTTTAGATTAACTTAGATCACTGAAAAATAAAAAATAACAATAGTTTTGAATGAGTGGAATGTCTTTAAATGAATTATATATTTCATATTAAATAAAAATGAATTGAATAAACATCAATCGTTTTTAAAAACATATATTCCGAGCCTAATTATTCTTACATGTTTGATAATTTTTTTTATAATGAATCGAATGTAAAAAATTACAAAAATTAATATTTAAAATCAACTTTCTATTATTTTATAACTTTTCTTTTATGATTATACTGTTTTCTTTTATTTAGTTTGTTAATAAGTAAAACAACCAATAATTGGAAAGTTTATATAAATTTCTATTTCTTGATTGACAAATGTCACGATCTAAATTAAACAGTGACACATGTCAAAATCTGGTGAGTTACAATTTGCCTACGTGTCGCGTTCACGTCAAACGCGTTCAGCTTTATATAATAAGATAAGATATTATAACTTTTCTTTTAAGATTATACAATTTCTTTTTATTTAATTTTTTTAATAAGCTAATTTTCCTTTTTTGTTAAATTATATCTTTCAAGAAGTAAATAACCAATAATAGGAAAATTTATATGAATTTCTATTTTTAGATTGACATATGTTACGATCTAAATTAAACATTGACATATGTCGAAATCCAGTGAGTTACAATTTGCTTACGTGTCGCATTCACGTCGAATGCGTTCAGTTTTATATAATAAGATTTTATTATATATGCATAAAATCGTTAAAATAGATAATCATTTGATTTAACATATTTAACACAAAAGATTGTAAAATATTAAAAATTACACATTTGTTTATAAATGTGATTTCCTTTCTAAGATATTTGTATTTATTTTTTAAACTATTTCAGTTTTCTTTTTAAAAATGTTAATTTAATAATTAATTCAATGAAGGTAACTTTATAATCAACCACCTCAACTTTTAATATAAGCCAAAATCACTTCGCAAATAATATATAAGATAAGATAGTTGCGAGTACTTTGAATATAAAATAATTTCAAAATAAAAAACACTTAAATTTTTATTGGTTTTAAGACTAGATAAATTAAAGCTTAATCAACTATTTTATAATTTTAAAGATTTAAAAAAAGGTTTTAAAGTAAGCATGGTGTTATGAATAATAAATATTAAAGAAAAATAGAAAGTATGAAATAAATAAGCATGATGTTGTAAATAAATTGCAGAGAAGGAAAAGAATATAAAAACGCATCTTACTATTCCATAAAAGCATATATACAATACTTAGGATTTTAAAAAAGAAGACGAAAACGACATCGTTACGAGGGTTTAACCGACATTTCCGGTTAACAAACTAACCAAACCAATCGTGAATTACTTAAAGACAATTCTTTTTTTTCTTAAGTTAATTTTTTTTTTGTTCAATAATTTATCTGTCTTATTTTAAGCAAAACGTCAAACCTTATTCACCTTCACCGTCTTTCTTCTTCTTCTTCTTCTTCCTTTTTTTTTTCTCCTCTCTCTCATGAAGAAACCCTAATTTCTCTCTCCTCTCACCGATTTTTCCTTTCCGATGCTTCTCGTCCTATAGGTATCAGCAGATCTGGCAATTCCGGTGATGTTTCGTTATCCAATTTCAAAATTTCGCTCTGTTCTTTTTTTTTTTATTGTTGTTTTCTTCTTATCTCGAGTTGATAACCTTCGTGAGGAGTCTCTTTGCTTTTTTTCTAATTCGATGTTGATTCTGCGGATAATAGCTATGATTATAGACTAAAAAGGATTCATTGACAAAAGGGTCTTCGTGAATTTTTTGTATGATTTGTTATATTTCGAGGTGTTGATTCTTACTCTTTATATCGGAATGGTTCTTTTAACATCTTTAGGTTTGATCACTTGTACAATCGTGAGTTTTGGTCTTGATTCTTATTCATGGTTTGACTTGAAAAGATTGTATTGTATATAGCTTTGAAGCACATTATATGATAAGGAACATAGCTTTAGATTAAAGTTTCTTGAGATGTGAAATAACATTGGGGAAACAAAAAATTTGATGGTTCATGATCTTGCAGATGGATAAAACTACTGCTTCCTCACCAAGGGAGCGAGCTCAGTCCATATTTGATAAGGTTCTGTCTCTTTTCTACGTCGTGTTCGTTTTTGTTAGGGTCGTATAAAGCCTATGTCTTTGTAAAGTTTTGCTTTTGCATTAGAGTGACAAGTAGATGCATTTTTTACAGACTGTTGAGTTAGAAATCAAGCGTCGGAAGGCTGCACAGGCTCGAGTTCCGTCTGATCCGAATCTGTGGCAACAAATTCGTGAGAATTACGAAGCGATCATTCTTGAAGATCATACCTTTTCTGAGCAGAACAACATTGAATTTATTCTCTGGCAGTTGCACTACAAACGGATTGAAGAATTTAGATCACACATCAATGCTGTTTTGGCTTCTAGTAGCTCTAATGTGCCACAAAACGCAAAGGGTTTGTCTAGACCCGACCGAATTGCAAAGCTTAAGCTGCAGTTCCGAACATTCCTTTCAGAAGCAACTGGGTTTTACCATGATATGATCTTAAAGATCAGATCGAAGTATGGTCTTCCCTTGGGTTATTTTTCGGAGGATCAAGAGAGTCAAAATTTGGCTGATAAGGATGGAAAGAAATTAGCAGAAGTTAAAAAAGGCTTGGTTTCTTGCCATCGTTGCTTAATATACCTGGGTGATCTGGCTCGATATAAAGGATTGTATGGGGAGGGGGATTCCAAGAGCCGAGAGTATGCTGCTGCATCAAGTTACTATTTGCAAGCAGCTTCCCTCTTGCCTGGCAGTGGAAACCCACATCATCAGGTTATTTTTCTCATGACGTTTTGTAGTTAGATACAGTGGTCTAGTATACATATTCTGATTGCATTAACTTAATGTCTCAGCTTGCTATAATCGCTTCTTATTCGGGGGATGAGTTTGCAGCAATATATCGTTATTTCCGTAGTTTGGCTGTTGAGAGTCCTTTCCCGACTGCCCGTGACAACTTGATTGTTGCTTTTGAAAAGGTTAGCTAGCAATTTTCTTTTCGATAGTTATGTTAGTGACTTGGCATAGGAGATAATTTTCTCCCAATTTCTTAGTACCTGAAGATAATTCGTTTTTCTCTCTCTGTACGGTTGAGCAGAATCGTCAGAATTATGCCCAACTGTTTGCGGCTTCCAGTGACTCATCTAAGAGGCTGACTGGTAAAGGACGAGGCAAAGGTGAAGATATTTCATTGAAAGATGCAAACTTGGTAGCTGGTCCAGAGAATGATAAAGTAACTAGTACGAATGATATGCTCAAAGGATTCTGCACCAGATTCGTTCGTCTCAACGGGATTCTATTTACCCGCACAAGGTAATTTTTTAGAACTGTCTTGCTTGAGATTCTTTTGTTGGTTCTCTGTCATAATATCGATCTCTTGTCTCTGTCAGCATGGAGACATTCTTAGATGTCCTAGCCTCCACTAGCAGCAGTTTACGAAAGCTGATTTCCTTGGGCTCAACAGAAGAGCCGAGTCTTGGTATAGACGCCAGTGATAGCGCACTGTTTATTGTTAGACTTGTGGCGATTCTTATATTTAGTGTCCATAACTCAAAGAAAGAGACAGATGGTCAGTCATATGCAGAAATTGTACAGCGTGTGGAACCTGCCAGAAACTCCGTAACAGCAAGTTTTGAGTTACTTGGTCATGTAATTGAGAAGTGTGCCCAGCTGCGTGATCCTTCATCGAGTTATTTATTGCCTGGTGTGTTAGTTTTTGTTGAGTGGTTGGCCTGTTGTCCTGATATTGCACTGGGCAGTGATTCAGATGATAAGCAGACTGCTGTAAGAACTAGCTTTTGGAACCAGTGTATTGCCTTCTTCAATCAACTCTTGTTGCTTGGGCCTACGTTTATTGATGATGCCGAAGACGAGACTTGCTTCTCAAACATGAGCATATATGATGAAAGAGAAACTGAAAACCGGCTTGCCCTATGGGAGGACTATGAATTAAGAGGATTCTTGCCACTGCTTCGAGCTCAGACTATTCTCGATTTCTCAAGAAAACATTCCTTTGGAACTGAAGGTATCAAGGAAAAGAAAGCTCGTATAAAGAGGATTTTGGCAGCCGGAAAATCTTTGATCAGTGTGATCAAAATTGATCAGAATCATGTGTATTTTGACTCTAAGAATAAGAAGTTTCTTGTTGGTGTGAAACCGTCAGATGACTTGCTGGATTCTCTTCAGAGCCCACCTGATGCTGTTAGTGCTTTGCAAGACAACCAAACGATAATGAATCTTAACTCAGAAGTGATGCAACGAGATCAGAAGATTTATTTGGGCGAGGAGGATGATGACGAGGAAATTGTTTTCAAGCCTCTAGTTGCCGAGAAGAGGATAGAGGCTCCTGATCAAATATATGTTCCTAGTGGAGGCTTGAGGAAACCTGATCATATTGCTACCATGGGGGATTTTAAAGCTTTGAGCGGTTGTGACACAGCTTCTCATGAAAGTCTTCTTCTGCAGGCTAAAGGCAATGCGAGTATTCAAGCACCTGCATCTGTTGGTTCTAACCATCTGGGACATCTTCACCCGTCAACTCAGTCTCCTGTGCATTTGCAACAGGTTCCATCACAGGCCGTGCATTCTCAGCTAGCCCAATCGCTAGCTGCTGCACGACTTCAACCAATGCAGTCACAGGTGTCACAGATTCAACCACTGCAATCTCGGGTTGTGCACCTCCAACAAACTCAACCACAGTTTTCACATGTTTCACCGGCCCAGTCACAATCTGCTTCCGTTGGTGCTGGCAAGTGGTTACCTGAAGTAGAATCTGCTTCTATTGCTAGTAGCCTCTCTGGTTTTACTCAGATGAGTAATGGTTTTGTGATGAGAAACGAGATGCAAGGAAATCACGGAGTATCCTATAACCCTTCACAGTCATTGCCAATCCACCAGTCTTTCAATGTCAACGGTATGGGTGGTACTCAATATTCTCAGTTACGAACACCCGAAGCTGTGTTGCCACACAAAATTGATACCGTTCCATCTTCTGGAGTTATTGCTGATGGCATTGGCGTCCAATCTTCAATAGCTAGAAAAAATCCAATCAGTAGAGCCTTTAGGCATCTTGGCCCTCCACCTGGGTTTAACTCTGTCCCCTCTAAGATGCCAAAGGAGCCAGCACCTGTTTCGAACTTTTCTGGTAACAATACACTAGTTGATGATTATAGCTGGTTGGATGGATATCAAGCTCAATCTTCTCGAAGCACCGGGCTCAACAGTTCTTTGAATCACGTCTCTCTTGTGAATCCTGAATACATGGGTACAAGCAACGGACTGAATGGGGCTGCGACCTTTCCGTTTCCTGGAAAACAAGTGCCAACCTCACATGTCCAGCCAGATTTTCCGTATTTGTGGAATTCTCAGAAAGATAACTTTGTGGATGGAAATCATCAATCAGCTCAACCCCCGGAGCAATATCAAGGGCAGTCCAGTTGGTCGACTCGTCACTTTGTGTGAGATCAGAGTGGAAGAGTAACACGGTAAGAGCAAACATAAAGCTCCCCTGGATTGTCGTATGCTTTACGAAACTTTCTTATTCTTATGGTGTTGAATCTAGGTAATGGGGAATGATTCAGGTGAGTGTTACACAACGTTTTTTGCTACCATACTCCAACTGAGCCTTGTTCTGTTGAAGTCTCTAGTTGGAGTCTTTGTGGCCTTTGGCTTCTTGTGGAGCACTTCCTACCTGACGGGTTCGTCCTCCTGCATCCTTATTCATAATCTAGTGTTCCAATTCTTTCGGCACACATGTTTAAATACTCATTGTTTTATACGAACCACCAACACTTTATTGATGATAGATTCAGGATACAGCTCATGTTTGGTGAAGGAGATATATGGTAACAAGAATGAATGGTTCTGCTAAAATTTGATAGGAGTAAAAGGAAGCGCCTTTCTATTGCTACTTGAGGTGGAGATGTTAGACCTTACTATGAATAAGAAAGGAAACGGTATACGTACTTTTTGTGGCTCTCGCTCTCGATATCTGAAGCAGTTTGGTGGCTGTTTTTGCACTCTTAATTGCTTTCTTTTTTCGTAGCTGTCCATCTTGCAGCTATCGTGAAACGGTTGCTTTGCTTTTCCTTCTATGTTCTATTTGGCTATTTAAAACTTCTCTCTGCTTTGCTGTGTTGTTAGAACATCATAAGGTGTGTGAAACTTTTGCAAATGGTATTTGAATAAAGATGAAACTCGTTTGTTTGAAACAGATTTGTTGGTGAATGTATTGTTAAGTCTCTGTGTATATATAAATGATTTGGTTGCACAATGAGATGTTGGTTTATAGATTAGACTTGGAAGCTTTCCGAAGGAGAATCCCCCAGCAGAGGAGTCGATAAAAGACGAAGAAGGCTAGCATTATCCCGACGTTAATCCACCTCATGTCCTTGTTGAGCCCTCTCTCCTTCAAGACATCCTCTCCGGTCAGTGAGCACGTCGAGTTCGAGAATGAGAAGCATTCCTTTCGCATGCTCCAGTACTCGTTTACAAGCATTGACTCCAGCGGGTAACGGTACAGAGAGACATAGTACATGAACATCCATGGTTTTGGGATCTTGTCTTTGGGGATGAAGTAGCCGGAGAAGAGGAAGAACGCTCCTAGAACTGTGCAGATGAGTGAGTTTCCTGATATGAAGTCCGGAGAAACCGCGCTGAGGAAGAGAACCAGGGAACTAGCCATTAGGATGATGAGCCAGACGCAGAGGATGAAGAATGAGAATGCTTCGATGGACGGATTCAGCCCTACGATCCAGTAGACTGGTATGGAGAAGAGAAGCGATACAACGAAAAGGAACGGTAAGAAGGCTATTGTGTTGGCTATCATGTAGGATGAGATCCTGTACGATCCACGGGATGATTCTTTCATCAGGACGCGACGTTCTCGGAGGTATATGGGAAGTGCTTCGACTGTGGAAGAGAGAAGGAAGCTTAAGCTGAAGGCAAACAGTCCAAGACGCTCAGCTACGCCTTTGTCGTCTTTCCTCAGTCTTGTGTAGACACTTCCTAGGCCAAGTCCTGCAACAACGGCTTGCATAGTTCGCGCCAAGAACAACTGTTTTGTCCTGTAGATGATCTTGCAGAACCTAGAACAGAGGAATGAGATCTCGGCGATGTCGAGGATACGAAACTCTTGCTTGATGATCTCGTCGTTTTTGTTTTCAGATGAAGGCCAGATCGGTTCGCAGCATGAGTTCGCGTTCGAATTTCGCAATGAATCAACTATCTCCATGGCGAACTCGATCGGATTCAGCTGTTCTGGAATCTGAAAGCCTAGTTTCGCGATCGATTCCTCGAGATATTCCAGGTTACCGAAGTGAATGACCGATCCGCGAGAGAGAATCAGGTAATCCGAAATGTAATCAAGGATTCGATAACTAGGCTGATGGATCGAAAACACGACTGTTCTCTGCTTTGATTTCGCCATGGAAGCCAAAAGCTCAACCACCTGAAGCGAGCTTCTGCTATCTAAACCCGAAGTTGGTTCATCTAGCAGAAGTATCGGCGGGTCACGGATCATCTCAACGGCTATAGAAACCCTCTTCCGCTCTCCGCCCGACACGCCACGATCTTCGTCGTCTCCTTCTCCAACGAAGCTATCTTGGACGAGAATTAAACCAAGATCCTTTAACAAGCTCTCAACTCTCTCTTCTCTCTCCCTAGGCGTCGAATCTCTCAGGCTAAACTTAGCACTATACATCAACGTCTCCTTCACGGTAAGCAAAGGTAAAAGATCGTCGTCCTGCGGGACAAATCCGCACAGCCTGCGTAGCTGCTTAGAGTCGCGGATTCTACCATCGTTAATCGAAATCGCGGAAGACGAATCGAGTTCCTTGTGGCTTACTCTTCCCGAAATAATCTTCAAAAGGGTTGATTTTCCTGTTCCACTCGGACCAACAACGGCCAAGATTTTCGATGATTCAGCCGCGAAAGACACTGAATCGAGAATCTTGACAGGGTTCGTAGTCCGAAACAGAGAAGAAGAAGAAGATAGGTTGAGTGTGTAAGAGAGATTACAAACTCTTAAACAAAAACGGTTAGGGGTTGAAAGTGGAGAAGAAGAGAAGGAAGAAGAAGCAGAGGAGAATTCATCAGGAGAATTCGATGCCGAGAAAAGCATGATCGAGTCTTCTTCGCGGCGAGTTGTCTCCATTGGAGAAGGATGGAAGCAAGAAGCCATTGTATGTATGGTTTATGAGTATTGTTGTTCATGTGAAAAAATGTTTTAAATGCTTAACTCTTTTGTATTTTTCAGAATTTGGTGGACCAACAAAAGAAAACAAGTATTAATGTTAGGCAGAGATTGTTGTAACTGTTATTACAATGTAGTCAAAACTCTTGTGTGTCTAATGTTATTAGGTTAGAGTTTAGTAGGTAAGATCATTTGGTTTTGGTGAAGTTTGCTCTAAATCTATATATAAGATATTTAAATTTCATATTCAGCGTATTAAAAGTCTATTTTTTAAATTTTACCATATAGGTAAACAGTAATACATTTTTAGTCTAGTAAAAAAAATTGGTGACAGGTGTTCAATGGTATATAATAAAAAAAAAGTTGCCTCCAATGGTATATAATCATGAAAATTTTGTATTTTCACAGTAAAAATTTTTTACTAAAAATGTTGGCTTTTTAAATTTCCATAAACATATCAGCAAGAGAATATGTAAGATAAATAAAAGGTATGTTAACTATATTATTATCGGTGGAAGCTCCCTTGGTGTAGTGGTTGACCAAGGGTTAATTAATGTTTCTACACCAGAAGGTCAGAGATCGATTCCCCGGAGATGCGCAATTTATTGCAGATTAATGGAGGCATCTTTATAGGAAGTCTTCAGCGTGGTGCAAGCGAGGATCGTTCGTCATGCCAGCAGATGGAACGGAACGATTTGTCCGTTGAAGTAATTGTCTTTGTAGTTGTTTCTCAAAATTTGTAATAGCAGTAGTAGTAACTCAGAGGATAAAAAAAAAACTATATTATTATCGTGGAAACTCCTTGATTCAATAGTTAACATTTCGTGGCAAGTTTAGTATAGATTTTAGCGTATTGTTTCTTATAGTAGTGTAGGTGGAATTCATAGAATTCGATATCTTAAACCTAATAGTTTTAATAGTTTTGGATCCTAAACCCAATATAAAATCGTACAATGGGCTTGCGATTCCCACACCTTTGCAGAACCTTGACTCATATGCAACGAATCTCCACTGCATGCCACATTCGGAGCATGATCAATTACTTTACTATAAATTATATACAAAAATTTATTCACAATAATTATGCGCTTGGCGCAAATTAAAATCTAGTTTGTCTTTATTTTGTGATACCAAATTTGGAATTGTTTGAACAAAATAACATTACAATATTCTTTCATTTATCAAAATATTAAAAAGTGAAGAGTTTTGTATATATGAATTGACACAATTGAAGTGTATATGAATTGACAATTGAAGTATATAGCTTTGAATGGTAACAACGTTTATGGTATGAAGGACAAGTGGATTACATAAAGTGGTCCGGGTTGATTGGTAACAAAATATTGTACGGATAGAATAAGTATATGAACGGTAAAAAATAAGAAACGAGACATATATAATAAATAGAGCGGCACAAGAGGTACGATAGATACCTCCTCTGTTGGTCAAGCTCATTTATCTGGATTCGAACCCGGGGTGATGCCCTTTTCAGGGAACTACTAAGTCACTAAGTTGATGACAAAAAAAAGGTATATAATTTATTTTGAACTATATTATAATCTCTCACAGACTATTTTTGTTTCTTTTCATAACTGCCAAAAAGGCATCTAGTTAACTGTTTAACATCTGAAAATCAATCGAATTAATAGAGAAAAAAAACGTAAATTCTAGAGATAATCGATGAACAGAAAACAGAACAACATTCAAAGATTCATTACAAGGTTTACTGGTTTACAAATAAACAAATCACACAATTATACATGAACCACAAAGAACACAAGACAACACTATAAACACTACAAACACAAAACTTCCACATATACCAAAGGAACAAAAAAAACAAATCAATACGAACTGACTTAGGATGATCATAAACAAAGAAGCGAGAGATTGAATCAATGGATTCTCTTGTGGATGGATAGAACAGAGATGATGGAGAGGAGGACAAGGATGATCGAAGCGACCAATGAAACCGCTATTGCTCCACCGATGTGACGGCAAAACTTGTCGTAGACATGACAAATTTTGCCCCATCTTACGTTTTTGTTTCCCTTTAGACCAATGTAGGCTACTCCACCTCCTGCTCCTGTCGCTGACGCTACTATTCCTACCATTACCTGCCAAAACGTTGACGTTTTTTGTGTTAGTTAAGAAAACGTTATAGTTTATAAGTGAATTAGTTAGTACCTAGGTTGCATGGATACGTCGAAACGAAACGTTTTGGAAACGTGTGTGTATATATACGTGTGTGTTGCATATTTTGTCATTCATTTTAGTGGTTTTTGTCTTTTATACAAAAGTTTTACCATGAAATTTAATAGAAATGCTCCATTTTGATCTTTATTTTAGGGTTAGACATACTATCCGAAATCTGAACCTAAACTCGAACCTCATCCAGAATACCCGAACTCAAAGCAAAATGGGGCGGGTTTTAGTCTCAAGTATTATCCAAAACCCGATTCGAACCAGAACGAGAACCCCAAAAAACCAAAAGATTTGGAAAAGCGAACTTGAGACCCAAAAATTACCCAAAGATATCCAAATACCCGAATAAATATCTCAAATTAGTATTTGAAATGATCCGAAAACTCTAAAATACTCGAAAGAAACCTGAAACACTCGAAAAAAACTTGGAAATCTAAATACTCGAAAAATCTGAAATACCTGAATCCAAATATCCGACCCGAACTTACCCGAACCCAAGTGTACGCCAACTGAAACCGATTCGGAAATTGAACATATCCCAACAAGTATTGTAGGGTTGGAGTTCGGGAACCAAACCCGATTCAAACCCAATTGGATATCTCAATGTTCATCCCTATTGTATTTCCTTTATATATTTGTCTCTATTTCTATGTACACAAAAATTAACCCAAGAATTATCCAAGTTACATTTTTGGGGATTTTAACCAATAGGTACTAAGTAATTTTAAAAAAAAGATGACACTACCTCAAATTATTAAACTAAATATCTGGTCGGAAAAAAAAAAAACTAAATATCTTTGTCAACGTGATTTAATTCCTACATATATATGCTCTTAAATTCATGTTTATAATTTAAATAAAAAAAAGGAATTACCACATCCATAATGGCAAGAATTAGCAAGAGAATGGTATTGCAAGAGGAAGGCTTTTTGAAGGCAGATACGGTCATAAATGTAGTTAGAATGCTGTAAAAGCAAGCCACTGATAATGCTACCACAAAGTATCTGCATTGAACCAAAAAATAAAATATTTTAGTTATTAAAATGGATGAAGATGCTTTTGTTATTATTTTAAAATTTAATATATTTTTGAACTCTTTATCGTTTGCCAACTTACTTTTGACTTTTTAAAATCTTTGTTTCGAGAAAACAAAGATAATATGATTTGACCAAATTTAATGGTTTCTACACCATCCAAAATTGACTTGACTTTCTTCTAGTTGGGATTAAAATATGATCTACTATTCTCTCTATTTGTTTTGTCGTTTTAGACGCTAATTATTATTTCATTTTAAATGTGGCTTTATATTTTGAATACAAATATTTGTAAAATTTTTAAATTTTATTATTATTTTAATTTATTAAACAGTCAAATCAAATAAAATGATGTATTAAATATGAATAAAATAGAAAATTTACTCATTTATTAATATGTGTGAAAAATTTTAAACGACATCTAAAAAGTAATGAGAGAATAGTTAAGAAGAAGAGTCTTTAACTCTATCCAAAAACAATAACCTCTATCCAAAAAAAAATTGTTCTTGCCAAGTTACAAAGCTAATACAAAAAAAGTACAATAAACCATGCATGATTACTGATCAAATTTTATTGTGAATTTAATTTAACTATGAGATATATAAATCACATATCAACTAAAGCCTTACTCTGATTTATTTGAGATAAAATTAATAAATTTTGACAAAGAAATTAATTGAATACATATAGTGGATTAGTTACTCTTCTTTTTTCTATTTAAGCGATATTTAAGTTTGATCCAAACGATACACTAGAAACATTTAAATAATTTACTTCGTTTACAGAAAAACATCATTGTCTAACATTCATTCAATGAAAAAACAAACCGCATAATATAGTTGGTCAAAAAACTTAAATAATACCAAATTTTTTCATTGAAACTTAAAAACATCATTTATATATATATATATATATATATATATATATATTAAAACAAAAATAAATCTCTAAAACTTGACTTAAAGTAAAACGGACGGAGTATAGGAATTAAGGATGGACTTACATAAAAGCGGGTGAGCTGGTGAACTTAGCATCAGGCAAAGGAAAGGGAGATCCAGGAATCTTCTTGGATTGTTTACTAGTAGCCATAACCACGATTGATGTCAAAGTGGCTGCAAATAGAACTAATCTTAACACAACTTGAGCCATCCATAAGCTGTTCCTCGTCGTACCACTTTCCGACGAACTCGGATTCTCCGTGGCCAAAGCCGGTTTGGTTTCGTCTGAACCCATCGATTTGACTTTGTTATGAAATATGATGATTCTTTTCTAATGGAGAGGTGCTGATATTTTGTTTGGTATGCTAAGAGAAGGGGTTTATATATTGTGTGTTTTGTCCAAGAAAGGTAACTTAATCAGATATCTAATTTCTAGGTGGAAAGTCAGCCCACGGATAGATTTCCTCTATGGATATTCCATTGGACGGAAAACAATGATCCATATCCGTGTGACTGTCCAAAAACAGCGTGAGGTAGTTTTTTCCGGTATGGTTTGAACGCTTACAGAAAAGAGTCCGTCCTTACCATTGGACCGTAGTGTTTCGAATTTGTTATTTATATTATCATACTGTTAATTGTTATTATATAATATTAGGTTGTGTGATTAAGATGGTTGGTGTTTCGGATACGGCAGAGATATTTGAATATCTTTAATTAAGAAATATAGTCCTATTTGACCGTGTTTTATCTTAGAAAGTTACTAACATGTTCATATATATCCTTAACAATAGCATTCTCATCTTTGTTAGTGTTCGGTAAATGGTATTTTTCTTAGTGTGAAACTAAGAAAAAAAAAATTGTGCAGTCGTAACCTTTGTACGTGAGCGCCAGGCTGGAGTTGACATTGTATATTATGAGAATTCTTTAGCGTAGAGGTAAAGTATAAATCACGGCATACATATATATAGTTTGATGAGATCAAAGTCGAAAAAATCATTATGTCAGGACTATCAAAATAAATATACAATATTAAAACATTATTTATTAGATTAGCTAGTTACATATACTAAATATTTGTATGATATGTAGATTTAATTTTATCTTGTTACAAAACTATAAGGTTTGTATAATGCATAAATATAAAATTAATTTGTTAACTAGTGTGATAGAAGAATAGTTAAATTATTTTTAACAAAAAAAGAATAGTTAAATTATTAAAGCTTATAAAAAAATTGAAACAATTTACTACAATGCTTAAGGACTTTCCGAGAAATGATTTCTGGAATCGTGTAAGTAAAAACAAAATACGGAGAAAAAAAGTGCATGATGATTTATAGGGACAATAAATAATTCTCTTAAGTTTTTCATAGTGGACTTACTGAGATGACATCGGAACATACAGAAAAGGCGGAGGGGGACGTTACAATTTGGTATTAGAATCGAAGGATGATGAGTGTGGAGTCTTTAACTTACACTTACGGGGTGACGATTCTGGTGCACAAAAAGGACGTTGTGCTTTGTAAGAGGAGATGAGTATGACACCTCGATTTATGGAGACACTATAGTGTTTGAGGCGAGTTTAAAAAAATTGATTTGACTACCTATATCTCCAAAGTCAACTTATCTTTTCTGTCATTTATCCTGAGAAACTCCATAGTTAAATGTATTTATACTGAAGTAGTATTAGGATGAGTGATATTTCAGTTAAGTGTACTTGTATTGGACGAGAGAACTATACAGTCCAGCGTATTTGTACTGGAATAGTATCTTCTATTTTCATTATTTAAAAAAAAAAAGAAAAGTGAATGATAATTAACTAAAATGATACTTATAATGAGCGTGGTTGGTGTATAATTTAGGGGTGGTCTTCGTTTCTTTGATTCGGTGTCGGTTATGTTTGTGTATGGTCTTACTAATTAACTAATTACTAGACTTTGATCTGTGCCAAGCACGGGATTAAAATATGTTAAACTAAAAAACCATACAAATTACAGTTAAAATAATCATTTTCATCATATTATTGCACGGGTTTCTACGCCTTTTCATTTTTTCATCATATTTTTATTTTTGGGAGACAATGACCGTTATATAATTTTCTTTTTGTATTAATCACAATTTTTACCAAACCAATTGATATTTTTCATTTTCTTTAATTTAGAGATTAACCAAACCGCGTATCATTTTAGCTAAATAGCTCATCTCGTAACATTTATTTATCGATCGAATTTATAAACCTAATATCTAAATTTATAAATATAAATATTATACTAAAAACCAGTCATATTTACAGTGAAATCTCAAATCTTGCAAATCTTAATCTTAATCCGAGTACTTCTATTTTCTGGTACATATACGTGGATCCGACTTATTAAAACATAAAATTTATATTTAATACATATTGAATAACTTTAATATAAAATTTTAAAATTTTGAATTATCAAATTTTTATTTCAAAAATATTTACATTATTAAATTATCAATATTCAAATATTTTAATATTATCTTTTTAAAATTTTTAAATGGATTTTGATATTCACGAATAGTTTTAATTTCTATTCATATCTAAAATATTTAAAGTTTATGTTTAAGATGGATTTAGATTTAGTCAGAAATATCATGTATATATATATTTTAAAAGTTAATATTCGTAGAGATTTTACATTGATTTTAAAAATTAATATTAGTTAGAATGTTTTGATTGGTTATATGTTCCTTAATTTACTCTTTGATCGACACATAAGCTATTTCACACTTATTTTCTCTCTCCGTCTCCTCAACTAATATATAAGATTCATGTATTTTTTCAGGCATTTTGAGATAATTTTGGGTATTATTGGATTTTGGATATTTATGTGTATTTTGGATAGGGTTATTTTCATGTATCTAAAACAATATTTCGATTCGGTCTCGGTTTTTTTTTGTTCCCTAAAAATATTAAGATGTTCATTTAACTATTTTAACTAGAGTTTTGATCCGCGAAACCGCGCGTTTTTTTTAATAATTTTATTTATTATTGATTATGTTTAGATTTTTCGAGTATCGGACTTATAATTTTCGGTTATTTTGAGTTTCGTATTCACGTTTAGGTTCAAAACTTTTAGAATTTTCAGTTATATCGAATTCTGAGTTTGGTTTAGATTTGAGATTTTCGAACTTTTAGATTTTCTCGAATACTCATATGGGTTCAATTCGGATAATTTTCAGTTCCCGAAATACCGTGAAACAAAATCCGTTAGAGTATTTAAAAAACATTAGATGACTAAATTTAAATTTTTATAGTTTATATAAATTATTTATAAATTTT
>OVAN01007272.1:0-13698 GCA_900406275.1 Anastatica hierochuntica | reverse complement strand
TCGTTGGGTTTAGGGTTCTCACAAAGGGGATTCATGATTTGTTGATATAGAATTGCATGAAATGGGATATTATCTAATGGTTCTTCATCTATGGTTAATCGTAATGCATGAAACTGAATTGATCACTTAGTTTCTGAACTTAGGTTGTTTAACTGCTGGAAGGTGAATATTTAAATGCCTGAAAGAATTATGGATGAGCAATTCTTCTTAAGCCAACGGAAGTTGATGTTTCAGTGAATTGTGAACCTATTGAATCTGTTAGTAATGCATGACTAGAAATTGAGGGTCAACGGAAGTTAGTCTCGAGGTTTCTAATGTATAGGGCGCTGATGCTACGGAAGTAGATCAGCTCTAGATTAGAATTTGAGTTCAAGACGGTTCTTAATCTCTTCCCTAATATGTAGTTTAAGTCAACAATGAAATGTTTCCCTGAGAATACCCGATGCCCAACACTTTTCTTAATTGTTTACAACCTCGTTGCTTGCTGCGTTTTATTTGCTCTCTTTAGTTTCAACATTTGCATCTCTCAAAAGACATCTTTTTAGCCTTAGCCCGCTGTTTGCTTTTAACTCTTAGTGCTACCTTTGGTCTCTGTGGATTCGATCCCGGAGCACTATAACGTACATTTATGCGCTTGCAGTGTTATCTCGGGTGAAAACCTGAGCTATCAGTGACCCCAACAAAGAACTTGACGACCGTTCTATAAATTTGCTCATTCCTAAAGGAGATATAAACAAGTATTTATAACATCAATTTTTGCTTAGGTTGTCATTGGTTTACTCTGTTTAGGCAAAAACCATTTGGGGTGAACTAAAAAATTTAGGGTTGGGCGTGTTTCAGTCGTTTGCCTAGTATTTCCAAAAATATCGGCTAGTGAAAATATATACATGGACCAATAAAAAGAGAACGCAACTGATATTACTGCTTATGTGGTCCTCTTGCTTCATTTCTGAGGCAACTTAACGTATCTTCAGTAAATCAGGTGCAACTCCATGGTAACAACTGAAAATAATTTCAAACTACTCGGATTGGAAAGCTAACTCAAATTCATATCTTTTATCTAAATGTCAGCTCAACCCATTGAAGGAAAGGTCTTCGTTTACGGTGATCTTCTAGTGATGAGAATTTGTTCGAATTTATAAGATTCGAAATTCAAGTGTTTTAAACTTTGCCTTCTTCATTCGGCCTCGAAAACTGTTTGGAAATGTGAATGATGCACTTTTATCATGTTTATCCATCCTTTTTGATGTTTTGACATGTTTAGTCCTAAAAATCACATATATGAGAAAACTACCTTTATAGGTCGAAAAAATTAAAAATTTGTAAATAAATAAGTAAAAGCCAAACTAAAAGCAGAAAAATAAAATTTTTATCAAAGTACTAAGCGTCTTTTTTGCTTGTCATGGATCATATTATGGTGGACACTTTTCCACTTTCAAAATTGTCTCTAAATTTTTGCAAGCTGTTTTTTTTTTCCTACCATGTTCAAAGATGCCTAAGACTTCATAGCTAAGATTAATACGAGAGAAAGACAAGGGCACATCAGAAAATGGAACGAGATGAAATAAAAATTAATTCAGAAAGTCGAAGTGTTTGATGCTTGGGAAATCGACTTCAAGGGTCCATTTCCTACATCTTTGGGGAACAAATACATTCTTGTGGTTGTTGACTATGTGTGTAAGTTGGTGGAAGCCATAAATAGTTGCACAAATGATGCAAAAGTGGTGATGAAGATGTTCAAGTCGATCATTTACTAAAGATTCGGTGTTTTGCGTGTAGTGATAAGCGATGGTGACTCGCACTTCATTAAACAAGGGTTTGAGAATCTCTTAAAAAAGATGGAGTAAAATACAAGGTTGCTACATCTTATCACCCTAAAATAAGTGGACAAGTGGAGATCTTTAAGACAAAAATCAAGAGGATCCTAGAGAAGACAATGAAAAAAAACTAGGAAAGATTGGTCAGCAAGACTTGATGACACTCTTTGGGCGTAAAGAAACGCGTACAAGACTCCTATTGGAATTACCTTTTTCATCTTGTTTATGGAAAGACATGTCGTTTTCTGTTAAAGATCAATTAAGAAGCTCAATGGGGGGTGAAGCAGCTGAACTACGACATCAAGCCTGCTTTTAAGGGAAGATTAATTCGGCTAAATGAGCTGAAAAAATTCACCTCAATGCCTAGCAGAATTATCGAACTTAGAAGGAAATAACTAAGGCGTATCAAGACAAAAATATTTTGTTCCTCGGGGGTTTTTACCCAATGACCATGTTCTACTCTTTAATTATGGCCTACGGCTCTTTCGTGGAAAGCTTAGATCGCGATGGTCTAGACAATTCAAGATCAAAAAAGTGATACCATAAGGTGTTGTAGTGTTATGGAATCGTGAAGGCGATGATTTCACATTCAGTGGACAATGCCTAAAGCCTCAACTTGCAGACATTGACAACAATGAAGGTGAAACAATTTAAATGGTCCAAGAGTCGAGTTAATGACTTCAAACAAGTGATCTGTCAGAGGCAATCACAATGGCATTTAATTTTGTTTTCATTTTTTAAGACTTATTTAAATTTCTAATTACTTAATTTGATTTTCAAAGATTTTAAATGTACTTTGGATAAATTAATAGAATAATATGCATCAGACAAGTAGAGAGTGTAAGCAAGGAAAAAATATTAAGATTCGACTAGAGGAATAATGTGTAGGTCTTAGAACAAAACCACATATGTAAATCATATCCACTTTCAAGACTCGGCATTCTATACCCTTAACATCTAAGGTACTCGGGTTTCTTTTGTACTTGCAGTCGAAGAGTATGCATTATTACAAGCAAGATTGAATATTCACGATTTTATATCAATCCAATTTCGTTTCCTGTATAAAAAGGATCAATAAATATGGGATCCAACATATGAAAAACTTTTGGAATGCATACTAACCTATGATAACCTATGATCTATTTACAAACTGGTTTACCAAGTGAAATAGAATAAAAGCATAAGCAAATGTGATAATGTTATAGATAAAACTTAATTTAATCGATTATTAATCCAATTCAAACAAACTCATTAACTTTATGTTATCAACTGCTTGGCATGAAAACTAATCAATCAAGAACATGTAAACATGAAATCAATCAATAGAGTAAGCATTTATATCAAATCACAGGGATAAGGTGAGGAAACCAATTTATGGAATAAATATAAATATATTGAGATGAGGTGGATCCTTCGGACGTTACAAATGGCACGACATAGAAGGCTTTCGTCCCTTCATCGTAGGGTATTTCCTTGATCATAACTTAAACAACTCTCCGTGAAACTAAAGGCTAAAACATCTATTTTTAGCGTTTCTTCACTTGGGTTAAAATGTGTAAAACCAGACTTTAAGTCTTCCAAATGTTGGTTTTTTTGTCGAAGAGCTTTGAGTTGAGTTATTTGGCATGAAAAGGCTTGTAATAGAGCCATGTCTGTCTCGTAAAATGTCTGGTGAATGTCAGGTTCGAAGCTGGATTCGTCTTCTTTTTGTTTTGGCATTTCTATGCACCCTTCATATGCGAGTATGTTGGAAAAGTCTTCAGTAATTTTGATGTAACTATGTGTCCAATACTCCAAGTTATATGAAACCACATTCATATGAAATTTTGATTCAACTATCTAGCTCGTGCCCAAAATTCAGTAAAATCCATTGAGGAAAAGGCCTTCGTCTTGAATGAAACTTTAGATGGTAGGAAGCTGTCCAGACACAGGTTTTGATCCTATTAGCTCCATAATGCCCTCAAATGCATCGTTTAACCTGAAATAACTTGAATTACCACAAATAGAAAGTACGATCTCTAATCAATAAGAATCGTATAAAAACTAAGAAAATATACTTAAATCCATAGGAAAAACAGGTAAATTCGGATGTTATCAACTCCCCTCGACATAGCTTCTAACTCATTATCGAGCTGAGAAAAAAAAAAACAGCTTATTTTTAAAGATATAGAAACTTACCTTAACCTCAGAACCAACCTTTGACATTACTTTCATGAACCAATAACAACCGAGTTGATATCGAGATAACTTCTACGTATTTTACTACAAGCTTAACAACGTCCCCGATTCAAGCCATAATCCACAAGAATGATCTGCCATCATCGTTACTACACCCTAAAATATATTTCATGTGGCTTCATAAAGGAAGAATCGATCTAAGAACATGTGACTCACACTCTATCACGTTCCTAACCATTACAATCTTATTCTCGAATTCCTTTCCTCTTCTGTATTTTTCCTGCTTTTCTAGGTATCATTTTACTTTTTCTATCGAATTACTTTCTCTCTTTCTATTAAGCACATTTGAAATTAAGCTATGTGATACCAATAGGATATTAATCCCTCGCATTCACGCCAACGCCTTGTTGCATTTTTTTGCATAAGCAAGTAAATACTCTTTGTCTATTTAAAAGAGGAAAGAGGGGAAGCGTAATTTTTGTTAGTCCAGATAGAGGAGTCTAATCCAAACCATACCAAACCATAGATGAGAGAATTAAATCCATTATTTTGTGAGCAGCTCTGAATCATCAGAATAATCATGGGAAAGGGTCGTCTCATTTAGTTGATCCACTAGATAGCTTTTCCGTTTAGAAAAATTGTAGTCAAACATTGAATCTACGTAAAACATGTTTAATTCCAAGAAGGTTTATTTTCGGGCTTGTTTTTAGTGTGTTCGTAGAAGAGTCGCCAACGATAGTCTCAGCGACAGAATAAGATGACTTTGATGGCAGCAAAAAACAAAGCAAAACGGCAATATTTAGGCAAAAAAAAGGTGACGGAGATGTGGTTGAAGAGAGAGAAAGGTGTCGCTTAAGAGAGAGAGGTGTTGCTGGATTTCCCAACGATAGTTGCAAGCAATTCCTTATAACAGAAACAACAAATCTTTTCTAATGGTAGCGGCGACTTCTTTCACGATACGGCTCCGTCAACCTTTGTTTTTTTATCGCTGTCGCTTGTCGCAGCGATTCTAAAAAGAACAGGGCTTTTAACTCAAACTTTTTTGTTTTGAAAATTTTTGAAAACGACTCAGAAAGAAAGAAAGAAAAAGAGTCATTAGTAACAATAAATATATCCCTTGACTTAACTTACACAATCCTGGTGTAAAATTAAGTGAAGAAGGTACTGAAAGCTAATGTAAGAGGTAAGGAAGGGAAATTACTCAGCTGGTTGGTCAAATTTTGTAGATTGTACAATCATATGTGATTTTTCATGAAACTGAAATGAGACCCAATGGTTAATTTTTGGGAATTCGGGCAGAATGTAGGATCAAACTTAAAACTTGCTAGAAATATAAAAATTGGTTAGTAAATACGAAGAGTAAAGGCTAGAGCTCAAACAAAGTTTATTATTGCGGAGTTTGGTCTCATCAGAATACGACTCAACGTATATAAGGGGAACCAAACTGTTGTGATTTTGACAGTTCTAGGATGGTCTTTCTTAGGAAACGCCTTCTCCTTATGCTAATGAGTAGTAAATTGTCCATTAGGCCGCTGGTTCATTTGGCGGAACGCCTTCTCCTTATACCTCAAAGCACGAATCACAATTATGATGTGATCTGCTTTCTGTATTATAACCTTTTTATTGTGTTGCACATCTTACATCTTGACATTGATTTCATTGGTTTTCGTTGATAATTCTCCAAGAATGCCTCCAAGCTCCATCTTCTTCCCACTAAACATGTTTTTGCTTCTATTTATCTTTAGATCAAGGTTCCTAATGTCTATAGAAAGAATCTTATGAAGATTCTCCACTCTCTCCACTTGTGAAGCAAGTCTTCTTCCAATAACAAACTCGTTCCAAATTTCTTCGGTTTGATGATCATATTGGAAACAAGCAAGATATTCTTTAATTGAAGCCCCTACTAGGGTAAATAAGTGTGTGTTAATCTCCGAGTAGTAGCTTCAAATTTCTCAATCCTCTCATAAAGGTCAATATCAGGTTAAATATATGAGTATAAATATTTTTCTTCATCTAACTTAAGAGAATCAAGTAGTTGCTCCATCACGAGTTAAAATTTGAACTCAAGAGACTCCACAGGGGTATAAGGATGTGGTGGATGATTATGAGATTTTGGTGTGTTGGGGCATGAATGATGTTTTTTTTTGTTGAGTTTCATGAGGTAGAAATCTTCTGCAACATTGAGTAAAGCTTATGTGATCGTCCTTAGATGCTGCTTTTTGTTGCTGGTCTTGATGATATTGATAACGACACCAACAGTTTTAAGTCGAGAAAACACTCCTTCGAGGTCGATTTATGGCTGGTACTAAGCCTTAAGTCGTGCCAACATCGGTTAATTTCAGTTTATCAATTTCTCTACTATACTGAAAACAGTGAGAATAGAACTCCGCATCTTCAATAAATTAAATTGAGTGAGGATCTTGGTTACTTAAAATATCAATCTTTATGAAAAATTATGAGAAATTACATTGATCTTCTAAGCACACATATCTAATAAAATTTTAGATATTGATAAATAAGATAAAACATGGTTTATAAAAGTCTATAAGGGGTTAAAAAATTATAATTTTTTTAAAAACTAGTTAATAATGATGATACTTTTGAACAAATAATTTGTTTGTTAAACATTTTTGAAATGGTATTGCAAAAATTTTATTTCACAAAAAATATCTTAGATCATTTTTATCATTCAATTGATTTCATGAGTAAATATCCATATTTTAAAGCAAATATTTTCGATAAACAAATATTTGTGATCAACCTAAAAAATTTAGGGTCATATAGCACCGAACATGTAGTACTGAGTTTGGTTTAATGTTTTCAGTACTGCAATCCATGAGGATTAACATGCACTATCATCTCCATTTTCCACCTGTAACAGTAAAAAGCAGGAGCGAGTCACATGCATTTCCAAATTTGTTAAGACATCCATAAATAGGCAAGTTTCCTAGTTTCCTGCACTATGCTTAACCATAAAATCAGATCCATCACATGTCATTACACCTCATAAAAGAAAGATATGACTGAGGAGAGCCCTGAGGAGAGCCCTGAGGAGGATCACGAATCCCCAGCAGTAGCCGAAACAAATCCAAGAAGCCCTTCTTCAAAAAACAACAACAACAATAACAAAGAACAAGACCGGTTTCTTCCTATTGCTAATGTCGGAAGAATCATGAAAAAAGTTCTTCCGGGTAATGGTAAAATCTCTAAAGATGCAAAAGAAACTGTTCAAGAATGTGTATCAGAGTTCATCAGTTTTGTAACTGGTGAAGCTTCTGATAAGTGTCAAAGAGAGAAGAGAAAAACCATTAATGGAGATGACATCATTTGGGCTATTACAACTCTCGGCTTCGAAGACTATGTATCTCCATTAAAGGTCTATCTTTGCAAATACCGAGAAACCGAGGGAGAAAAAGTCAATAGCCCAAAACAAAGACAACAACAACCGCAACAACAACTACAACAGAATCATCATTTTCAATTCCAAGAACAAGACCATAACAACAACATTCCGTGTACTAGTTACATCTCACATCATCATCCTTCTCCATTCTTGCCCGCAGATTTCCCACCCTTCCCCAGTCTTCCTTTCTCTCCTAAATCATTGCAGAAGCAGTTTCCGCATCAACATGATAACATTGATTCCATTGGACAGTGGGGAGAGTGAGACCATGCTTCTTTTTTTTTTTACATATTATATGCATTCTTTCCTTTATGAAGTAAATCTTTATGCTTATATTATTCCTATTTAGACACATTAGATACATACATTTTAATATTTCAATATATGTTCCCATGTTTTGATTTTGTATAACAAAATACTTATTGATATGTTTTCTTATTACCCTTAAACTGTGTTATAGAAGAGGAATATATGTAGAAAATCTGATTGATAATCAAAATTTTTTGAATGATTTGAAAAGTTACCAAAATGTTATAGCTGAGAAGCTTTGACTCTTGTGTATTTTGAAGTTCTTCACAATCCCTAGTTATTTTTGGTAAAACACTTGTTGATATCAAGATCTGTTGTGTTTGACTATCATGTACCTCTCATTTTTCGTATATCTCAAGTCATAATTTGTCAATGTAATATCTCCACTTCAATTCTTTGTGAGGATACTTATCCACCAGCAATCTCATAGCATTTAGACTTTCACACCATGGATTCCATGCGTAGCTCGATCGACGTCTCAATCATTCTTCAACGCCATGTTGATTCTTGATTCACATCAGCAAACACATAACATTCCTTCTCTTAGCTATCTTTCATTCATTTGTCTTCTCCTTCAATCTCCACTAGATTTACGAAGTTAGAACTTTTATGCAATTTGAGGAAAACTTGAACCTTTTATGCAATTTTAACAAAGTCTCTCCTTTCTTTTTTATGACCCCTGGTCGAAAATATGTGAAGTAATAGTGGTTTCTTAGAAGATCAAAACTTAAGACGAATGTGGAAAAAAATCGATCTTGAATCTACTATTTATAGGAGATAAATTGTTAGTCTGTGTTGATAGCTTTTCCTTTGGTGCACTTACAATATTAATACTCGTGTTTCCTCTTTTTAATTATGTATTTTAGGTTCTTATTTTTAATTAAATTTTGTTAGTTTATATTTGTCTACTTTTGAAGTTTTTAGATTATGAAAAACAAGTTGTTCAAGCAACTTAAATTAGAATCATATATAGTTTTTTGTTTCTTAAAATAATATGCCGAGAAAGACATTCGAATCAAATATTTTTAATCATCTGATGTTCTGGAAGACTTTCTTGTACACAATGTTCTCTTTCATTTATTTTTTTTGCATTTTTCCATCTTTGTCAGTGATCAGAACTTCCAGACCAGTCCTCGATCTAACTTTTGAAAGATCCACGTAAAGGTGACGAGCAAAAAAGACATGCTTTGGCAGATACAATCCCACCTTCTCCAAGGACAGTCCCAAACTCTAGTTTATTGTCATCGCAAACGCAATTGTCACCGGGGACTGCCGTCGCCACATTGTAAACGAAAATCTCGCATCTGGTGGAGAAACAAGCATCCTAGGGAGAAAATTTTTTTTCCAACTCGGTCACCGGTAATAACCACAACTTCGATAACATAGGGGCAACCTGAGTGACCTGGGATCTCGTTCTGTTGCACAAACCTTCTTTCGGATCAATGTTCCTAAGCAACATAATCGGAACACCAAACTTCAACGCCAGTACAGCAATCCCAAAATTTTAATAATATGCAGGAATTTTTCCAAGCAGCGTGCAATCTTTAGCGCTAATATTTGAAGTCTCAATATCATCTGAACTTAGATAAGTTCTTTCTTCGCATGTTACAATATTTTAAAAGTCTTAGTAATACTTTTACCAAACATATGTAGATGTTTTTAAAGGCTTAATGAGATGATGATCTACACACATTAACTTAAGCGCGAAGCACAAACATAATTGGGTCATAAACGCCGAAGCCCATGAGGAATAAGGTTGAAGCGAAACACTACCAGAAGTCCACCATAAACAAGTCCAAGACCAAATATTACTTTTTCGTTTATAATTGTTATAAACATTTTGTAGTAGATGTGTATACGTGTCTCTTTTTGGAAAAGATTTTCAAATATCTTACAGATAAACAAACATAAATATGAGAATTAATACTCGATTTTCTTTTTTAGATAAATTTCTCTCTCAACTCTTCTCTCCTATATTTTGGAATAAACTTTTATGTAAATTTTCCTTAATATTAAAAGTTTGTATTGTATAGTAGGTAATGTATGCTTTTTATTTTATTTTTTGGAAATATAACATAAATTTTGAGTCATTTATATCATTACCTTCTTTCGGTTTCAAATATTAGAAATCAATGATGGGATTGTTTAAGTATAATATTAGGTAATATTCACTTTTATTGTTTAGGATGGGATTCTTTTTTTTTATTATTTTATTGGGAAATCAACTGTAAATTTGAGTTGTTTTAACAATTCGAGTGTTAGTAGATATATCTGTGATTCTTATTTGCGTTAATTTTAATATAATGAACATGTTTAAAAGTCATATATATTGGTCTTATCTTTGTTCTCATCTTTCATAATGTTTCTTGACTAAAAAGGAATATTAGTTAATTTTTTGTAAAAATTATAGGTAAACACATTATTTATTTTATATTTATTGTTATTTTTTAAAAATTATATTTTCAATTTAGGATTTGTTGTATAATATCAATGATCTTTATAAGTGAAAAAGAAACATCGAAATTATCAAGTAGAGTAAGAAAACCTAGCAATATGTTTAAACACTTCATGAAAAGTAAGAATTGTAACCAAGTATTTCTGTGAGATTACTCACTTCCAAGCTTGCTTATGGTGAAAGCTATTTTTTCTCCTTCTTGTGTTTGTTTACGATGCAAGTTTCCTATTTTGGCTTCAGTTCTTCTTCGTCTAGGCTTTGACACTTTGTCACAAGTATCTATTTCGCCCACATTGCTCTGGATCTCCAACACATCTCTACTTTCGTGCCGTGGAGCTTCTTTTGTTCATCTCCGTTCTTCTCTACTCTGGTTCATGGCTTCTTTTTCTTCTATCTCCACCGATATATTTCACCTTCTTCTTCTCCTCCTTCCTCCGTAGATTGATTTCTCCTCTCTACTGTGGCATGGCTTAATTTCTCTGCCTCCTTCTATATTGCCTCTCCCTCTCCCTTCTCCCCACGATAAAGTCCACTGCCTTTGTTGTAACTCTCTCTTGCGCTATGCTCAAAGCCTTTTTATACCGTCACAAGCTCTCTCTCTCTCTCTCTCTCTCTCTCTNCTCTCTCTCTCTCTCTCTCTCTCTCTCTCTCTCTCTCTCTCTCTCTCTATGATTTCTTAATTAATTTCCATACTCGTAAGTGGAATTTTGTAATATGAATTTTACTTATGAGCTTGCCTTCTTCCTTCTCCTGGAATTCTCCAGAAGTCTCCCTCTACGATATAGCTTGCCTTCTTCCCTCTGCCTTAACGATTCTCAGAGTCTCTCTATGTGGCTCTATCTCTTTCGAGTTCCATCTCTCTCGTATCAAGCTCTCTCTACTTTCTCGTCACCTTTCCATGGTCTATTTTAAACATTAATAGCAACAATTATAATCTATTGTGAATTCGATGGCCCAAGATTGAGAGTGTATACATTTTATTGGATATATTGACCACAAACCTATAATGGAATAGAGGAAATTAATTAAATCAAAAAGAATACATGATAATAAAAAAGGAGTAAAATATAGCTAAAGAGAAAAAGAACATAAGAGTAACAAATTTTGAGGAAATAGGAAAAGAGATCTAAGGTTTACAACTGTTCGGGGTAAATAAATCCTTCCCGACTCAAGACCACTAAAACCTTGCTTAGAAAAGACCAATAAAACCTTGATTAGCCAAGCGAAATACTACTTGAGATATGAGAAAACATTGCTATCTACTATGAAAGAATCACAGTTAAAAAGAAAGGGAAGTATTTTTTCTCCTCTGGATATCTACAAAATAGGCAATGAGTGAGTCTGAAGGAAAATATTTCTTATCTTCGAGATTTTCAATAACTTCTCAAATCTACAAGATATCTAATAGTTATCAACGCATCTACATGGAGGATCTACTATAAATAAGGGGATATAAACTCTAATGTCGACATCTACAGATAATTATCTTCACATTTGACTATGGAAAAGCAACTACAAGAGGATCTAAGTTCCTTGTCTTTTTCTATTGTAATCTTTGCTTGTTTCATACTACATCAATAAAGATCACTCTTTGTATCTTGACTTCCTTGTTTTGATATCTTCTCTATGTAGTAGTACACCGATCTTTTACCCTAACAGTTTGGCACTAAAAGGAGGAGATTAGGCTAAAATCTATGTGACAATGAGTGGATTACAACAAGATTAAGCAATCAATCTTGACATAAACACCACTGAAAGAAAGAGGGAGACCAACCCCACAACATACCAAAGAGAAAACAACACTCCCATTGATCCGACAGCCATCGAAGAAGTGGAGGCCATGAGGACCCAAATGGAAGAATGCTCTCATAATATGGCTGAGCACACCCCAAAGATCACCCAACTGGAGAAAAAGAACATGACTCTCAGAGAAGAGAACTCAGCCCTCGCCACAGAGAGGGGAGAATAATAAGGGAGAAACCTCTGTTTCATGTTTTGATCAACTTGATGCAACCCCTTGAAACCCCTCATGTTGTGGGGNTGTTGGGGGGGGGGGGGGGGAACCACTTCCAAATTCCAGTTGAAGGAGGCACCCCAAGGATTAATGGATATCCTATAGGGACACCATCGCTCTGTAGTGAGGATCCTACCATGAAGACACCCCCGCATATTGGGGAATCCACCTTGCGTGAGCCAAACTTAGAGCAAAACAGCTCGCTCCCCAAATGCCACGATGGTGCAACACGAAGAAACGTTCTCTAGATGCCTTGATAAGTTACACTCATTGATTGAATGGATCCCTGGAATGGCCCCACTTGTCCGAAAGAGCACACAAGATTCCTATTCTGATACCTCTTTCTCAGATGATGTCACCTTAATGGAGATGTCTTAGAATTTGCCTTCCCCTCAATAAAGATGTATGATAGGATCGGCGACCCCCATAACCATGTGGTGCAATAACAAGAAAACAATGTTCGCCGTTGCTACCGAGAATGAGTGCAGAGAAACAATGATGCTCAAGGGATTCAAACTGAACCAGATGGGCCCAACACTTCAATGATTCATTTACCTTTCCAAGGGAGTGATCAACTATTTTGAAAAATTGGCAGATATTTTTTTGGAGCAATTTGCGAGTAGTCATGTCATAAAAAGGACGCCCGACATTCTGTACGAAGTCACTCAGAACTGCTTTGAATCTTTGCATTGTTATGTTGCTCGTTTTAATTAAGAAAAGATTTCTATCCCTGATTGCAGTGCCACCATGTTTATTGCCGCTTTCAAAAGGGGGCTCCTGTAGATAGGGATCTATATAAATATCTGACGAAGTACGAATGCAAGACCATAGATGATGTGCTATCAAAAGGCTTGGCGCATATCAAGTGGGAAGAATTTCTCTCCTGTCGAACTGGCAACGCAACCTAACAGAACGTTAAGGTGAGTAGAGGTGACATGTGAGGCCATAAAGAAAAGCCTTACGATCAACCAGTCAAGGAACCACCAAATAAGGGAAATACCAGGAACAACTATCGACCCTTGAGTATGGCAATGACTACCTAGCCAAACATCTCCAACCACTCAATCGAAGGTATTTAATTGGTGAATGTGATAAGGTAGATAGGCGCCACATATGACTCGCCACTGAAGATAAGGGCATCAAATGCCCATAGAAACTCTGCTAGATGGCATAAATTCTGTCAAGATCCCGTGCACCATACAAAAGATTGCATTGCATTGCGTTATGAGGTTAACTAACTTTTAAAGAAAGGCAGGAAAGGAAATTCTATTTGAAAAGGCGAAAAATAATCTTGGACGCAACAGAGAAGATCATGTTGATAAACCAATGACACCTGCCTTATTTCCATGACACGATCACGTAATCTTTATGATCGCAGGGGTTCGGAGGTGAGTGGAGTGACTCATGTTTCAGCAAAACGGAGCACCAAGACAATGCGCATCCGACAAGAAGAGAATGAACCAAAGTACAGTGTTGGGGTCAAAAATTGTCCCGACAAAATCGATGCCTGAAAAGGGTCTCG
>OVAN01007271.1:0-19926 GCA_900406275.1 Anastatica hierochuntica | reverse complement strand
GTATAAACATCAATTTATAGAGCATTTACCATATCTATTGAAGATCAGACAAAGAGCTTAGTAAAGACAATAGGCCAAAAGGTCTCCAAATCCTTTTCGGTTCCGACGAGCTAATATCATGTTGTTCACCTCCATGTTTACTTCTTTGAAAATCAAGGTGTGTGTTAATATGCAGTCGTATTTTTAAGTTACATATGCTTTCAACTCGTAACTTATTAATAACGACTGAATTGGCTTATGTCGCTTATATACTATTTATGGACTACCGGATCGACCCGTTGTGATCCAGATTCTTCGTATGTCCGGGGTAAAATCCTCTTATTAGAGCCACCGGATCGGCTTCTTGTAGCCCGGTTTGGCGACCAAAAAAAAAAAAAAACACCATTACATAACATATGTATGAGAATTGAGTGTAGCCTTTTTAGTCAACATGTCAGTCTGAGTGTTATACTATACCTTTTAAAACGCTGTTTCCACTTCTACCTTTAAGTAACCGTACGATATCTCTTATAAATGTATTAGCTCTTTGCAATGTACAAGGTACTCTTGATTAATTTCTAAGCATCCTCCTAGGAGTAAAGAGTAATATTATCACCAACAAATGTGATAATGCTCAATCCCTATTTTGTTTATATGATAAATTGCATCTCTTAATGCTATTGATTCTTCTTTTAATGGAGAGTGTATAGTGAGACTAAATATTTTTTATTTACTCTATTTTCAGCTAATTAAACGTCAGTGACAATAATTGAATTGAGCCATAACTCAGTCATTTTGAGAGTAAATTGTGCTTTATTTTTATTTTAAAAAGGGAAAAATTTACGTTTTCTTACCTATTTTTATATTACTCTTTCTGTTTTTTAAAAAGTGTAGTTTTGAGGTTTTAATTTTGTTTCACAAAAAGTGTAATTTTACATTTTCGATGCAAATTTATAAGCAAAATTTCGGTTTTAACCTTACTGTTTTTAATGTATTAATTAGAGAGAGAAATTCTTTTATAGTACTATTGAAGGGCAGAGAAGACATTTTAACAGTTTTCTTAATATTTGTGAAAAATGTCAGAATGACACTTTTTGCGAAACAAAAGAAATATTACTGTACATTTATTCCTTCTCCCTCTTTTTTACTCTAGAAAAAATAAAATAGAAACACATTTTCTGGTCTTCTATTATACAAAAAAAACATTTTGCTTCACTTAGGCACATTTTTCACCGTCGGTTTTAAGTTAATCTCATTTTACCCTTATTTTTACAACACATATTTCTCTTTCCTTTTTCATTTCTTTTTTTCTCTTTCTCTTTCTTTTTTTCTTTCTTTTTGACAAAATATGTGTGTTTTATTTTTTTCTTTTCATTCATCTTTCATGTCTTTTTTTTTTCTTTCATATTCCTTCTCTTTTTTCTCATTTATGTGTGGACATAATATATTTAGGCATGGCCAAAACCTAACCATAACCGTATTTCGGACCGTAACCGTTACATTTTCAAACCGTAACAAGACTGTAACCATATGAAACGGTTACAACCGTAACCGTCAACCATAAAAATATATTAGTTATCGTTAAACGAAATTTTTAGCCGTAACCGTTAGTTAACTGTAACGGAAATTAAATCGTCGATTAACCATGAGATTAATCGTAAAATTGTAACCATAACTATTTTTTAAAAAGAATTATATATATATACACATATTTTACGTGGACACTATTAATAACAATATGTAAGAATCTTATGCATTGACAAAAATTGATCGATTCCATTATCAAAATACATTTTTAAAATATAATAATAATTAAAATTATTAACCGTATATTAATTAGCAGATAATCGTAATTGTATCTAACCGTAACCGTTTAACCGTAACCGTAAACATTTCAACCGTATATTAAATGGTTAAGGTTAAGGTTAAGCCTTTTTCTAACCGTAATCGGTGGTTAATCAACCTTAACTGTAGTAACCGTAACAGTGGTCATACCTAAGTATATTTATATCTATTGAGGACACATTTAGGAGACATATCTATTGATGAATTATGAGGACATATTTACGTGGAAAAATTTATTGATGAAAAACATTTACAATTTGTCACAAAGTTAATGAATAGATGCGTCAATTGTATTGAATTTACCAGATCATAATGCATCACATTCAAGATAACATGTCCACGAATAACTATTCTAAAAACTAATTTTTACGTAAATAACAGAACTTTTTGTTTCATTTGGTTACTCGATCAATCTGAATGTGCCTATTTTCATCCAAATGTTTATGTTGTACCATTTAGTTAAAAATTTGAGAAAAATAATACAAAACTATCGTGTGATCATGTAGGCATGCCAAAACCTAACCGTAATCATATTTCGAACCGTAACCGTTATGTTTTCAAACAGTAACCAGACTGTAACTGTATGAAACGGTTACAATCGTAAGCGTCAACCATAAAAATATATTAGTTATGGTTAAAAGAAATTTTTAACCATAACTATTAGTTAACCGTAACCGTATTTAAATTGTCGGTTAACTATGAGATTAACTGTAAAATTATAATCGTAACCGTTTTTTAAAAAGAATTATATTTTACGTGGATTCTATTAATAACAATATGCAAGAACCTTATGCGTCGACACAAATTGATCGATACCATTATTTTCATAGTTTATAGTTCGGTTATCACTTTCATTATCGTTAGGATATACATCATATATTTATTCATCTTATAAAAGGCAATCAAAACTCAAATTTATTCATTTAAAAAAGCCAAAAAAATTTCAAAGTAAATTGCTTTCACTTTTATTTTCATAATGTATTTGACGTAGATTTCCTCTTTCCCATCCAAAATCCATTAAAAACTTCCAACAATATTTTTCTATCAAATGTTCACTATCCAAAAAAGAAAAAATATTCAGTGGTGGGCGAATCATCAATCTCCTTATCCGATTTTTGCTATGATTGCAAAGGACATTCTTTCATCAGTTTCGACAGTGTCTGTCGAACGTGCTTTTAGTATGGAAGGTCAAATTCTAGATGAAACTCGATCAAGAATGAGTCCAGATTCTCTCGAAGCTCAAACATGCCTTGACGATTGGACTAGAGCTCAATATAGACAACAAGAATATATTCGAGACAATGAAAACGAGCTAGAAGATATTGATAGTGATGTATCTACAACGAGATCCGAAGATAGTAAATAACTTTTTTGTTGAAAAATTATTAATATTTTACTCTCTTTATTTTAAATAAATTTTTACTTTAGATATTTACCAAAATTATTTGTAATTAAATATTTATACAATTGAAGAACTTGCGGCTATTGGACAATAATGAATATAAAAAGTAAAAGTTGTTTACTCCAAATAAAAATGTATGCTCTAATATTTGATGATGCAATTATAGATCACATTTTATCATCGAAACTATGAATAATATGAATATGATCGATTTGGTTGGATTTAACCAAAACCAAACCAGCAAATCTTAATAAGAACTCCAAATTTTTTTAGTGTAGAAAAATAAAATAAAATTTTTCCTTGGATTGAACATTTAAATTTCAAAAATATTTTTAATATAATTATTATTATTAAATTAGCTAATTTTATTTATCTTATCAAAATAATTTTTTAAATATAATAATAATTAAAATTATTAACCGAATCTTAATTATCAGATAATCGTAATCGTATCTAACCGTAATCGTTTAACCATAACCGTATTTAACAGTAAACATTTTAACAGTGTATTAAATGGTTAAGGTTAAGCATTTTTTCCAACTGTAACCGGTGATTAATCAACCTTAACCTTAGTAGTTGTAACCTTGGTCATACCTATGATCATGTAAAAATTAACAATATGTGGACATATTTACGTAGACATGTCTATTGATGAATTGTGTTGACATATTATGTGGACATATCTATAGATAAAAACATTTACAGTTTGTCACAAAATAATTGAATAGTTACAGCAATTGTATTAAACTTGCCACATCATAATTCATCACATTCATGCTAATCTGTTCACGAATAACCATTTTTTATTGGTAAATAACAAATTTTTTTGTTTCACGGGTTACTCTATCCATCTGAATGAGTCCATTTTATTCAAATGTTTATGTTTTACTATTTACGTGGACATGATACGAAGGAAAAAGAATAATTATTCTATCCATCTGAATGTGTCCATTTTCATCCAAATGGTTACTCTATCCATGTGTACATTTCATAGATGAAATAGAAAAAGAAAAGATATGTAAAAAAAATTTTGTCAGAAAAAATAAGTAAAAAAAAAAAATTGAAGTGATATGAAGAAGGAGAGAGAAATAAAAAAAAATGGAAGAAAACGAAAGGAGAAAAAAGAGAAATGTGTTATAAGAGTTTTATGATTTTTTATTCAAAATTAAATGTCTAAATTACACAAGATGTCTATTTGCGTAATTGGCAACCACAAAATGCCTCAAAGTATAAATTTCTCTTTACTCTATACATCTATCTTATTAAAAGAGAAGACATAGACTTTTTCATGTGTGATTTTTCAAAGTGAACATATTTTAAAAATTTTATTAAATTTATCTAATAAATTAAAATAACTATAATTACTCATTTACATATTCCAACAAACATATTAGAATATTCTAATATTCTTTTCATTTAATCACTATTAAAATTTTAAACCAACACAATTTAAAATCATCAATTTTCAGCAAATTTAAATATCGTTTTTTCAAATTTAAAATAAATCCATAACTTTTAAAATAATTATATTACAATATTATTATTTTCTAAATAAAAATGATTACAAAAATTCAAAAAAAAAATTATAAAGTGACTAAATTTAGAAAAATCTATAAATAATTTATATAAACTATAAAAATTTAAGTTTATTCATCTGATATTTTTTTAAATACACTCATCGGTTTTGTTTCACGGTATTTCGAGAATTGAATATTATCCGAACTGAACTCATACGAATATCCGAGGAAATTTGAAAGTTAGAAAATCTCAAATCTAAACCAAACTCAGAATTCGATATAACTGAAAATTTTAAAAGTTTTGAACCTGTACTCGAATCCGAAACTCGAAATAACCGAAAATTATAAATTCGATACTCGAAAAATCTAAACATAATTATTAATATATAAAATTATTAAAAAAAAGTCTGCACGGTTGCACGGGTCAAAACTCTAGTTACCAATTATATACCTTACCAATCAGAGCCATAGTGTTACAAATGATGTTTAGGCGTAGATATATAACAATCATATTTTGTTAATACTTCTGGTGCCATTTATACTTTTCAATTATTTCGTTGTAATATTATAATAAAGAGCAGAAATTAATCTGGTTTTACTGAAGAAAAACATGCATGTGTTTTCAATCACGAATGTGGTATATCCAGCTTCGGTGGTGTCTTTTATTTCCTTGTCTCTCCTTCCTACCATTGAAGAAGAACCAGCCTAAGCCTGCACCTACAGGTGCAAACATAGCCGCACCAACTGCTGCACCCATCTTCCCTAACCGGATCAGTTCTTCTTCCGAGTCAACGCAGGCAGCCAGAGGCTGACCACACAAACCAATGTTATTACCAAAGCTATCTGCTCCAATTTTCAAGGTGGGGTCGAATTTTGGGACAGGACCGGTTAGAAGATTGTCTGCTACTGAGAACATGCTGAGCCGTCTAAGTAACGCTAGCTGGGGAGAAAGATGACCAGTGAACTGGTTATGCTGAAGCATAAGAGTGTTCAGATAGGTAACGTCTGATAAGCTGACAGGGATTTCGCCAGAGAATTGATTATAGGAGAGGTCCAGAACTGTAGCTAGTGGAACAAAGGCCGCTATGTCGGATGGTAAAGATCCAGTGAAATTGTTTCTCGAAAGATCTAGACCTGTCAAATCAGAACATTCCTTAATGCCAAGAGGAAATTCTCCTTTGAGACCATAACCAGAAAGCTTAATGCTCAAAACTCTACTCTCATCGTCATGCCAGCAAGTGACACCACTGAATTTGCAGATAAACCCTTCAGTTTCGTCACGAAAATCCCAGCTTGTTAAGTATCCGTTAGGATCTTCAACTTGGGATCTAAAGGTCTTCAGGCAATTTACGCTGGCCTTGTTTGCTCCCGCGAAGCTAGACACCAGCAAGAACCAGAGACAAGTTGTGATCATCTTTGTTACAGACATCTTTGTGATTTGATGGTTTCAATAGAAAATAAAAGCAGAGAGGTTTTAGCATCAATGGCTGCTAGTGGAAATTGTTATAGTAGCCAAAACTAAATCATGTGGAATTATAGACTTCCTAAGTCAACCTAGGTCGTCTTTTGTCCCGTAAAAGGAGTTTAGAGAGGAGGCTTGAGAATTCACCCAAAAAGTTTCAGTCTAGTCCCATGGGTTTTGAATATTCAACTGTGGAAAAAAAAAGAAGAAGAAAAAGGAGTTAAGGTGTGTTTAAGAGTTTCGATTATGACATACCTGATTAGCATTTTATCGATAAACACAGGTTCGGATTGGAGCAAAAACGAGTTTCACAATCCTGTTTACTATAGAGAAATATCAATTCTAATTTCTATATACGAAATGTGCGCAAGCGGATTCATGGCAACATGTTACAAGCATAGGGATTAAAGTTAAGTTACATTTTTGGATGTATTGCAACACTTTTTAGGAACCAAAGGCCACTCTTTGCACAAAATCTGGACGTCTTTTTGAAGGCATGCGAATAAGTCCTGCTATCTGAAGCTCCATTACAGCTCTGCAAAATCGAGCTCTGTTGGAACAAGAATGTTAAGGATTCCAACGTAGTAGCTTTATGAAAGAAATAAAATTATGAAGTCTTTGGTCATATGCATTTACGTAAATGAAAGGATGAAAACATATTTTTCTCTATTCCAAGGATGAAACCTGAATACCAAAAAGAAAAGGATACTGTATTAAAGCTTCAGCAGGTGGTTCTGGTTCTTCGCATCTATCCTTCCGCTTCTTCGATTTTGAAGATGCCTTTGATGTTTGTTTAGCTTTGTTACTCCGGGGGATAAATATTGTTTTGAAAGATTGATACCAGTCATGGAGGTTTATAACATCGGCGTGCTCTTGTGCCAGAGTGTACCTAAATTACAATTATCACAAACCTTCTTGTTATGACACATATTGAAACAAAAAAAGGGAGAAAGATGGTGGGATGTGTTCAACTGCATATGTGTTTTGAACATAGTTCGTGACAACAGGGATCTCTTAAATCATTTTCAAAACAAGAGAAAGTAATACCGAAAATTTTGTTTTAAGAAAGACTGTGAAAATGTAAGTGTATAAAAGTAAAGGCGGAGGGCTCACAAAATCGATGTATCGTGCATGGAAGGCAAAAGAGTTGTGCCTCTCTGGCTACAGCACATGCAGCGGAGGATATTGTGAGATTCCAGTAGATCTGATTGGATCATGGCTCTCGGGTCTCCAAGTAAAGCCTAAAACAGATATAAACATCATAACGAGAAAAAGGAGGGAGAAGAGGGAGAGAGACAAAGCCATATGTAAAGTCTTAAGCACCAACAGAAGTAGCACTACAACATCAACAGTTAAAAAAAAGATGTATGCTCAGACTCACTCAGAACTGATCCTGTAACCGGTTTGCTTTTAGTTGATACCACAGGAGCAGCATATAACTGATTATTTATTATGAAACTTCCTAGTAATATAAGTATAAGTGAATCCAGGAGGAATAAGGATGCAGAAGACTTACAGATTGGAGTTTATCAACATTCTTGAAACATAGAATTTCATGGAAAGGAACACTTTCAACTGGCTTCATATATTCCCTGTTCCATACAAAAAGGCTATGATTAGTTTGCAAGACACATACAAAACATCTTTCACAAACACTTAAATCACGGCAGTCAAACTAAAGCCATGCTGCGATCTCGAGTTAAAGAAAAACTGTTTTCTCAGAGGTAAAAAACTGTGATAAAGTAGAGTTCACCTTAGCATGAATTCTATGATTGAGGCAGCCTTATCAGCCATCGCTTTAAGCTCCTTTTCAAGCTTTGAATGGCTCCGAGATGCATGCTTTCTGTCACAACAAAGTGAAACTTTTATACAGTGTACAGGGTTACCGAGGTGAGCAATGGGAACTAATCAGAGTAGAGAAACTTATGAGTACAGAAAAAACTACGTATCAGCTGAATAGGACACTAAGTTTCTATATCAACCACTTCCCATACACAACAACGGGCGCGAAGGAGAATATATTTCCCAAAAGATGTGCTGTAGGAAAGCTGGAAATTAAAAGGAAAAAAAGAGAAATACAATTCGGTTTGGAAAGGCAACAATATCTAGGGATTTACTTTGGGCTGTTGGGAAGTCCTTGTCTCTGACCAGCTGCTTCCACGGATCTCATGAACGGATGCAGTTCCATTACTCTGTCATTGATCTAACAGCAGAGAACATACACACAACTAAATAGCTCATCTAGAACTACCATGCATTTATAACTGAATATGAACAAACACATATCACAGCAGTGCTCAAAAGCTATCCAAAAAGATGCTGAGCTTTTCACTTTTTCAAGATCATTTACTTGATATATCCAATTCAAGCAACATTTTCACAAACAAATCACAAAATGAAATTCCTCCGCATAAGGAACCTTAAAAACATGGAGACAGTTTGATGCTCAAACTCAGCGGAAATAGAAGATTGCCAACCAGCAAAAAAGAGATTAATTAGGACAGATGAAGATAAAAAAAATCACATAAGAAGTATGCAAGTTCGCTAAAAGCTGGATAAAATATCGGTTAATGATTACCTCACTATACTCCGTAGTGAGATTTTCCCAACATTTTAACATGCAAGACAGCTGCGAAGGTGAAAGATCCCTAAGAAAATTTGAACTCAAGAGCTTCAGAACTTTTGAGCCAAGCTCCTTGTAGAGATATTAACACAAACTCTCAATGACTCAGATAAAGCCTAACAACTTGAGAATAGAGAAATTTATTAATTAATTTAACATGATTTACCAATACTAATCCTCAAAATCTTGTTCCATATATTTGACAACACAGCATAAGCACATAAACATGCAATCTAAACTTCAGACAGACTAGGAGCGGTCCATTAGTTTAAGAGAATATATGGCTACTATCGTCTGAGGACGAAACTTCATGTTTCTTCCTTGGAACACAACTCACCTAAGCTTGCAAAGAACCCTTCTGATAACACTATTGCGTCCTGAATCCTGATTCTGACAGTTGACTATTGCAGAAGGTGAAAAGTATTTCAAGTAACATGCTTCAGGGTCAAGTGTCTCACAGAATATGTCTAGCAATCTAAGTTTATCAAACTTTCCAGCTTCATATATGCACTGCAAAACAGTATACGAAAAATTAATTACCCAGGAAGCAGCCTCGTATCTCCTCTTGCGATTTATAACCGGAGAAGCAAAATATGAAAAAGGCTCAAACTAAACCAGCACAAAGGTTATGTTAAGAGAAAAAACAAGAAAGACTCGGTTGAGAAATGGAAAAGTAACAATTTAACTCAAAGTTTATCCAAAACACATCAATGCCCATTAGGATTTTTTTTAATAATCAATACGGTTCTTCCACAACATCTCCTATCTAAGTTGTTACAAATGGCATCCCTAAGTCATGTAAGACGATGAAGTAGATATATCTATGATGATGATGACTGTTAAAAAAAAAGAGAGACTCACCAAAACTACTTTGCTCCAAGGATTAGGCATCCTTTGCAAATCCGACAAAAAATGAGGCAGCATTTCGCAAGTACTCCGAGTTATTTTATTCCTAGTCAAAATATTTAACAGCAGAAATTAGTACATCTAACTTCCTATTAATCCACGAGCTCCAGCAAGGATAAAACCTTGTCATAGAAGTCAAACACCCAGTTCTTCTAACATACAAATAAGGAGAAAAAAACAATAGATGGTGAACTATCCCGCTTACCTCGTCACAGATGGCAAGTCAAAGGCATGTTTCATTGTCGCTTCTGTAAATAGACCAGCACATTCACCTGACACCTTTACAGAAAAAAACTTAACATTGCAACAGTGGATTAACTATGCATGTAATTTTGGAAAAACATTTATGGCAAAAGGTCTGCTGCTCTAGATGACCAATATAGAGATTCAGAATCTACCATCAAAAATCCTAAATCATTTCTATATGAAGTGCTATGTCTCTAAGTAATATCCATATTTCCCAATATGTGAAACATGAACTAAAGTTCTTAATTATCAACTACACTATTATAGAAATCTCAGTAACAACTTAACCAAAGTCAAATAAGATAGAAAACTGAAGGGTGTGCTGAAAAACAAGAACAAAGTTGTAGACAAGTGCATCAAGCGTACCTGATTACTACCATCTTGACAAAAGTGCTCGAGCATGATGCTTGAAGGCTCTAATATGAAATGCTGTATACAAGCTATCTGAATAAAGAATGTAATAGTCAAATCAATAACCCCCAATTGGAAACAAGATAATTCTAATACAGCATAAAAGATAGAGCTAAAAACCTTGAGAGTTCTGACAAAAGCCGTCAGTGTACCATCTTGACACAAAAAGTAACTTCTCATAAAAAGCGCTACCTTATGGCTAACAGTGAACCCAGAACACGGCTTTAAAAAAACAGCCTCGAGAACTGCATCCATCCGATCAGCCGGAGAACTCAGAGTAAACTTAGTAGCACAAAGCCTCTGCAGTGCATTCACTGATAATATTTTTCTAGGTGCGTCATGTGCTGTCGACACACCCATTATTAAAAATATTGGAATTCTGACTGCCCATTCACTGAACAGAGAAAGGATGAAACAGCATCACACATTAGTGTTTAATGAATAAACTGAAAGTGGACGACTTTCACGATTTCAGAAAAAAAAGAACAAAAACGTTTTGGCCCAGCGAGCCGAGAAACCTCAACATGATACCATGTAAACCTAGCAAGCATAAAGATGAGTAATACCTCAATATAAGAATTAAATCTGACAGGACAGGCCCACAACATCTCTCTGTATCATCCACAATTATAACCACGGGATTCTTATGGTTTTTGTTTTCTTTATACCATGATGCGAGAATGGTTACATCAGCCACCTGTACAAAATTCACGTTACGAAGAAAAGGAGTAAGTGGATACACTGATTGTACAAGTAGGCTACAAAACTAAGATATATGAGAGGCTGTGCAGATTTACTAACATCAATGGTTGGCATCACAAACTGGCGTAACAAACCTCTAAGGCAACCTCCTACACCGCTCTTGGCCGAAAAGTCCATAGACGAAAGCTTAGCCACATGGCATCCTTGAGACTTCAAGTACACATTCAGTTCTTCAAATGTCAATAAATCATCAACCATTTCCAGGTTCCCTGAAATCAATACAAGGTTACAATATAAGTAATATGCAAAAGTAATTGTAACTGGTTGGTTGTAAAGTTCATGGAAGTTTAGTAACACATCAAAACATTATCCAGCTGTTACATTCTTTTTAAGACCAATATCTTGTGCAGTGCATGTAGGAATTTGAACACACCATCAGATACCTAGTAGTAAGTTTCAAGGGAAACACTAATCTTTAGGGACTTACTGGTGAGGACCAATGCAGTAAACAATTGCTTGGAAGATGCCTGAGTTATAACAGGATAAGACCGAACTGTTTCCGATAAACTCAGCGCACCAGATGATATGATCGATTCAAATGATCCCTGTATCCAATCATGAATTCCACTGAATACTTTGGAGTTCAAATCTCTGAGAGCATCCTGCAATTGGAAAAATTCAAAAGCAACTTTTATGTCGGGAGAAATCAAGGTGTAAGAAGACCCATTGCATCACTTAGATTCAACACAAATTGGAACGGATTTAAAGAGAAAAGAATGAGACCGACTTCGATTGTCTTCTCGATTTTCGACCAGACAGTCTCGAATACTTTCAAGCGTAGAGTTGAAAAGATATGGCCATCTTCATCTTCCACGCTTTCAACCTCAGATCTCTTAGCAATTTTAGGTGCAGGTGACTCGATCCTCCTCTTGCTTTTCACCGTCCCAGTTGATTTCCCATGGAGACTCACAGACGAAGCCTTGTGGAGGACAAAAAATGGCTGCCACAAAATCAAAATCAGCTCAGAACAAAAACGATGACCAATTCAAACTTTGAGTGTCTTCTGAAATTCCGAACGGCGCTTCGATGAAGAGTATGAAACAAAATTTGACGGAGATAAGAAAGAGAGAGGACCCGAATATCATTCTCTGCAACGTCGCCGGAATTGAAAGAATCGGTGGTTGAAGAAGGCGGCGGATCGGCGATGGTGGCGGAGGGCGCCATGGGAGATTGAGTTTGAGATTTTTCGTTGAGAGAGCAATCGAAAACAGACTTGTTTTTAGGGTTTTGACACACCTGCACCTTTGTGCCGCTCTTTTTGGCGGGAAAATGCGTGCGGTGACCATGGAAGGAGAATCTCAAAACCATATTTGACCGGTTCGAACCGGAATATCGAATTGCATAATCCTGTATGCTTTTTTCCTGTTTTAAAAAAAATCATGCAATTTTTTTTAATCAAGGGTTGGTAGTCATTTTAAATAGGGTGTAAATAGTTGGTCATTTGATATAGACTCAAATGGTATTAATACAATTTAAATATGTAATGTAAAGATGTGTTAAAGTCAACTTAAATAATATTAAGGGTTTATTAAGGGGGTGGTATTCAATTTAGTAATTGAAAGTGTTTTAATGTATTTGGATTTAGGAGTCTTTTTATGGATTTTAATGGATTTTGTATAATGATCGTGGGATTTATTGGATTTTAATGTATTGTGTTTTTATGTATTTCTTTGTGTTTTAAAATCATCTAAAGCTAAGAAAAACCTATTAAAAAGGTTCTCTTTTGAAGCATAATCATAAATGCATGCCAAATGTTTATGGTATTATACCTTCATGTGTTGAGCCATCTGAAGAATGAACATATTGCGTAACAAACCACATATAATGTTTTGGTACCGTAATTGTTTCAATTGCATCGTCGAGTTCATAGAGCTATATGAGAAAGCCATCGTTACTCTAATCTAGAGATTTGATGAGAACCTAGCAGTTACCCAGATCTCGAATTCAAAACCCACTTGATGTCAATGTTCAGATCAATCTCAATTTTAGATCGATAAGCTAACTTTGCTTCGGTGATAACATAAACGGAAACATAGATGATAACAACAATCGAAAGAGATATTGTTAATGTTCAAGAGTATAAAATATTGGCCAAGATTTTTACTTCGTTCGTGTTACTCATACAAACAATTATAATTTTGTTCAGTATAATACCAGGTGCTACTTTTAATGGCAGAATCTTCAAAAATCAATAGAGATTTTTTGTGTGGTGGAGAAAGAAAGATAAATTAATAATAATAATTTTTTTTTGTAATATTTCAAAATCACTGGTGAAAAGCTCGTATTTGTTTAGTCATGTTTAGGTTTGAGAAATACATCAAAATCCACTTTAATCCAAATACAACAAAATGAAAGTGGACATTGAATAACATGTGTTTTAATGTATTTTAAAATACATCAACGAAATGTTTAAACCAATAACAGTGACTTTTATTGTATTTTATCAAATACCTAATCGAATAACACTGGATTTCTGAGTGTATTTAAAATACATTAAATTACAGTGTTCAATAACACCCCTAAAACGCAATTTAAATGTGGTTCTAACTTTTTCTTAATATATGCTTTCAATTAAGAAAAAATTACGTTAGGGCAAGATTATCGGACGCGTCCTTGCCTTTTTTATATTAAAAAAAAAATACAAAATGCTAAGGGCGTCCAGGACATTTTTGGTTTGTCCTTAACAGCCACGTGGAGTTTTTTTTTTTTGTCTGAACAATTTCATTTTCAGATCAGTTTCGGTTCGGTTTCAAATTCGTTCTTTTTGGAATTTCGGTTTTTGGAACCTTTACATATTCATTTACGATTTTTGAAGTTTCGGTTCCGTTTCAGATCTGTTTAAAATATCCTGATTCGAACCCAAAATTTCCGAAAATATCTGTTTCGGTTCCGTTTCAGATCCGTTTTTTTTCCCAGTTTTTGGAACCGTTACATATTCATTTACGATTTTCGAAGTTTCGGATTCGTTTCGGATCTGTTTAAAATATCCCGATTCGAACCCAAAATACCCGAAAATATCCGTTTCGGTTCGCTTTTTTGAAGTTTTGTTTTAACTAAGAAACAATGTTAAGAAACAACCAATATTCTACACATTTGCCTTTGTCCCCTTAATTTGTCCTTAGTCTTAAAATATCATTAAAAAATGCTAAGGACACTTAAACTTGTCCTACTAATAATCATGCCCTTATAGGACACCTTTTAAGATCCAGATCACGTGTCAAGACACTTCTTAGTGTTGGAGGAGGGATTCGCACTCTCCGATCGAGTCTCAGTCCGTTGAATCAGGGCCAAAATTGGATAGGGCCCAAAAGAGAAGAATACCCATTTAGACTTAGAAGCCCACCTACGAGGAGGAGTTCATGAGCGGGATCTCGCCTCGTGAGCCAGAAAGGAAGGAAGACCCTCGAGGAACAAGACAAAAAGAGACAAAATGACATTATTCTCTGTTGAGAAGAACGTTACACGTGACGCCGATTACAAGAAATGAGACGAAGAATACGACGGGGACGTACGAAAAAGCATGTTGAGGGATTTTGACCCTCTTGCAGGTGGCAGAAGCCCATACCCGACAAACAGGACTTCTCGATAAACGTGTATACAGGCGACATACCTGCATGAACGTAGATAAAGCAAATTAGGCACGGTACCAAACGACAAAGGCAAGGAAGGAAAAGACAAAGTGAAAATTAGCGGGAAATAACGATGTGCAACAAGGAAAAACACCTATAAAAGGTAAAGACCCAAAACGAAGCAAGGGATCCCGATTTTAGACTCTTAGACATATAACTTGTGATTATGGCCTCGTTATCCACGACATCATCTACTTTGTTCTTGCTCACTTCTCAAATACAACTTTCTTTCTCCTAAATCTCTAAGTTTAATACTTTAGTTTGGTTTGATATCCAATACTTAGCTACAAGAGACTTATCACTATGGACTTTACAAAAATACCCTCTAAATGAACCAAACCAGGGTTTGGCAAAAGTTAACTACAGTTAGTTGATTTTTTTTTGAATTTTTTACGGTTTTGTTTTTTCACGCGGATTTCACCCAATTTAACTCAATTTGTTTTATTATTGTTCTTCATCCATTATTGGTGAATAAACATTTCTTCAGTTTTCGTCGAGATTCATAGTCGAAGATCCATCTCACATTCGTAAACACGAGCTTCCATTGTTCGCCGAAAGACTCTGGTCTAAGTTCATTTGCCCTAAGTTCTTTCTTTTTCTCAGGCAGCGTGTGTCAACAGGTTATGGGTTCATGTTTTGCCTTGCAATCTGTCTTTCTAGGGTTTCGAATTTGGCAATAAGCCCCTTCCATATGGTCACTGAGCGTGTTTATCTTTTTCTCGTAATGTAGGAAGTAGTAGGAATCCAACCGAATGGGACAATGATCTGTCAGATCGATTCTTTGCTACTGATCGTTACCCAGTGGCGCATTTTAACATTTACTCTAAAGTGGACTACTTATCTGTAGTTTACAAGCGTTTGAAAGACACTACTGAGTTTGACATTATCAAAAGTTCTTCGTTAGGCAAGATTTTTGATATCCAGGTGAGACGTTGCCCTATTGCGCGCAAGCTCTTACATGGCCTTATATGTCGCCAGTTGGTAACAAAGAAAAAATACGAGATGTGGACCGTGTTTGGGGGACAACCTCTAAGGTTTTCACTTGTTGAGTTTACGAGAATTACCGATCTTAATTGCAGCGAGTTCCCTGAAGATTATGTATTGATCACCAGCCTACTAGCAGAGGACATTGACTTAGTTTTTGGGATCAGATTTTTGGCGAAGGCTCGAAACCAACACTAGCAGAACTTCAAGAGAAGCTTGAAGCAGATAATAACATGATGGGATGGAGGAAGCTTTGTATTGCGCTCATATTGATCGTTGATGTTGTGCTCATAGCCAGGAACCAAACTGGGAGGCCAACCCAAAAGTATATTGACATGTTACCGGATGTTAACGGGTTTCTTGAATTTCCATGGTTCGGGTTCCTGTTTCGGGTAAAATGTCTAGCCATATGTCGCGTTTACAATCAACAATTACAAAACTAATACTCGACAATTTTCTCATTTTTTCCTAGACTAGTCCACACGGACATATGTATATTCATTTTTATGCTTTGTGAGGACATCTCTCATGTTCTCAATATTTAACATCACCACAAGATTTCAAGTTCAATATTGTATCACTGATCCATACTAGAGTTTTGGGATCACCAGCAATCTCATAGACAAAAAGGTAATCAAACCATTTATATTATCCCTATTAGTTCTTACTAAATGGATTATGGTCATCGAATATGTAAACTCACTCCACTTCCTGGTCAAGCAATGTTACGTCAGGCGTCAAATAGGATTCTTGTAGCTAACGCGATTATGTCCAGCTCCACGGCATCGTCCGCATCGGTTTGGCCCACTTCTATTTCCTGATTTGTTTGACTGCACATAAAAGTTCCAATATTATTTTCAAGCTTGATAGCAATACTAATGATAGTGGTTCAACATATCAGCTTACACCGATTTCCCCCTCCGATGGGATTCTTGCTTCCTTAGGACGACCATATGGCCTCTTTGTCTTCAGTGGCCTGATTTCCTTATTCAAGCCATCAGGAATTGTAACATTTCCCTCATCCATAGCTGGATTTATCACGCCCTGATACGTTACCACCCATGAAGATGTCTTTAAAATACTAGGCAACAGAAGTGCATAACTTAATCATGCACTATCGGCATCCATCAAAGCATGGCCACAAGGGATTTGCACCTGATCATATCTCTTGCATCCACATTTCTTAGCATATAGGAATACTTGTGTCCGACTGCCAAATAACCCAACAACCTCAAACTCCATGTTGATACCCTATTCATGGTGATCCCCACGAAGTTGCGCTTGTTGTTCACCATTACTTTCTCAACCTCGATAGGGATTGCTCCTCTATGGCCCATAGATTTCTTTCTTTTAGGAGCAAACCATCTTGTCATCGTAGTTTGGATGAACCTCAACAGCTCTACAATGGGGGACGATCTCCCTTTCTTCAAAGCCTTATTCAAAGTCTCTGCTATATTGCTTGTCATTAAGTTGTATCTTTTGCTCTTGAAACATGCTCTAGACCAATGCCGGATTCCAATATTCTCCAAATACTTTGCGCAATCACTGTTACATATTCTGATTTGTTTAAACAACTCATTAAACTCTCAGATTTTGTAAGCAAACGCAGCCTGTCCAACCAACTTTGCTAAGCCTTTTCTCTTCTACCTACTAATAACATTCTTTTCCAAGTAAACCACACACGCTCCATGGTTTGCTCTCGAGAAAGAAACATTTATAGCTTTATAGATTGATTATTATCTATATGATATTATTGTCAGTTCATCATCATCTCCTATAATATTCTCCACAGACTGTATAAACCAAGTCCAAGCTTCGTCACTCTCACTGTCCACAACCGCATATGCTAAGGGGAACACTTGAAAGTTAGCATCTTGGCCACTAGCTGTCAGTAGTACCCCTTTGTATCGAGCAGTTAGATGCGTACCATCAACTACTAGCACGCGCCTAAGCATCTTGAACCCCTTAATTAATGCTCCAAAAGACAAGAAGACATACTTAAACCTCTACACAACTTCAAAATTCTCTATTTTTAACTCTGTTACTGTCCCAGGATTCGAAAGCTTCAAAAGATGTAAATATGTTGGCAGCTTCAAATACGAATCCTCATCGGTACCCCAAATGTCAGAGATCACCTTCTCATTTGCTCTCTAACACTTCATATACGACGTAGGCACCCGAAGGTCTTCAAGCACTAGTTTTTGGAAATCCATCACAAGGGGCCCACTAACAGGATTGCCATACTTAGATTTGTACACTACCGCAATCACACGGGAGGTTGCTTTCTCCTTATACCTGCTTCTTGTCTCAAGGCTACAAGTGTGTTCAAGGTTAACCTTTTTAACTTTATAGTAACCACAATCCTTCATCTCTCGCCCTGTGACACGCCAATCACATCTACTATCAGAGCAGGTAAAGACAACATAGTCCACTTTTGTTCGGCTTTGTGTGAAGTGGAACATGTTCTTTATTGCGTAGATTGCAAGTGCAATCTGAAGGTCTTCTCTACAACCAAACACTTTACCAACTGAAATGACTTGTTCGTCATCCACCTTCTCAAGGTTAGGGATGTCTGCAACCTCATATTTTGTGTCATCAAACATTGAGGGGATATCAAACTCCTCATCATCTATGTCAGACAAGTTCCTTTTAGCCACATGACCCCTAGAACTCTCAGCACGGTCCACAAACATTTCATACAATGGCTTTACACCCACATCTTCATCAACCTGCCCTTGACCATTCAGACTCTCCATGCGTAAACATATCCACCATCAGCTGCAATCTCACCACTATGGCTTACATTACTCTGGTTAATGTCACCATCGCCACACATTACATCCACGACGTTCGAACCACCATGGTCTTTGTCAAGGAATGGTCCCCAAAAGTCTTTGTCAAATCCAGGTGTTGGTACTACGTCTTCAACTTCAACATTATCATCCGACTCGTTTGTCTCTATCCCCAGATCAAATGCATTTGTCGATGATGCTATGCTTTTCCCACTAACAATGCCTGCTCTTGCTTCTTCTTCCACAATGTAAGACATAATATCTTCATCGTCTATCAAGTTAAGACCACATTTTGAACCCACAATAGGAATTTATGGATTACTTGAAGGCTCCTTCGATGGACTAGCTTCCACATTCAAATCAAAATCAATCTGCCTCCTTGTCCTACAAACAGGAGTCTCATACACACTCTTCCCTGCATCACTAACGGTTTCAGCTCCCACCCTCTCCCCCAAACTCCATATCTCCTTTCACTTTAACAAAAAAGTTCTTTGCATTTTCTGCTAAGAGCTCTGATCTAAAGTATGCGACTGCTGCATCGTTTGTCAACATCATTGGCGGTATTCTATTGTTTGTTGTGAAACCATCAACCTTAAACAACCAGTAACTTAGAGACACTAAGCTCCCACACCCTGTTTTCAGACCAAATTCCTTGGTAACATCTTCCTCAAGCTGTCGTAGGCTTACCCCTTTCTCCTACACGAACAACCCTAGACAACCGTTTTGTGTCCAGACAAAACTCCCAAAGACCGATCTTCGGACATCGCCAGTCTCCACAAAAAACCATACATGTTTCACCCTTCTGTTCTTTGTCTCCAATTTCGCCAAAAAACAATCTCGAAAAAAAAAACGCAAAAACCCTTGTCTCCTCAAAGTGTAAAAAAAGGAAACTGCTACATTGAAAACGAAAGAAACAAAGTCAATAATGGCTTGAAGACAAATTTGAACCCTTAACCTTCATAGTACTATGCTTAGCTTTTCATAAGCAGAGATTTTTGTTACACATGCGGACAACGCAATTACACACTGCCGTCAAATGCTCTTTTATTTTCCAATCAACGGATAGGATATAAAGGTCAAAGTTAAATCATGTCCATCATATCTCATTTTCAAATGGGCGGCTTAGAGCATCTCCAACCCAACTTCAAAACACTAAATTTGGTGTCAAAACCTCTCCAACCCAACTGCAAATTTCACACCAAAACTTTTTTTTGGTGTTTTATGAACAGTGTCGCACCAAATTTGGTGTGTCACTGTTCATAAAACACCAAAAAATAAAATATTATTTTATTTTTATTTGTCATTTAATAATATTTTTAAATTGTTGTTTATCAACTAAAAAATAAATATACCATCAATAATTTTGTG
>OVAN01007270.1:0-15831 GCA_900406275.1 Anastatica hierochuntica | reverse complement strand
AGAGAGGATTATGATGAACTTGAATGGGATCTCCCATGTTGTCACCCATGACTTGAGAAAACTCAAATTCTTCAATAACCTCCAGCAACTTTTCTTTCTTCTTCTGTCTCTCTCGACACGAAGGTTCAGGATCGAATTCAACAAGATTTTCGATCCCTTGGCTTCTAGTATGAGACTTGTTCATGCACGTGAAAGCACAAAAACAAAGAAGAAAAATAAGATATCAAAAAAAATAAAGAAAAATGCCTTAGGCACGCAATGATCCTAAGTTCTAAGACTCCCTATAGGTCCCTGGTAACGGTGCCAGAAAACTTGATAGCTCATGTTTTTGCCCGAGATAACACTGCAAGCGCACAGATGTACGTTGTAGTAGTTCGGATCGAATCCACAGAGACTAAAGGTAGCACGAAGAAATATTAGATTACACAGCGGGCTAAGGCTAAAAAGATGTTTTGTAAGATGATGCAAAAATCAAAAATAAGAGAGCACAGAAACGTAGGCAGCAAACGACGAGGTTGTAAAACAATCATAGAAGTGTTGGACATCGGGTATTCTCAGGGAAACAATTCATTGTTGATTCAAATTTTAGACTAGGGAAAAAGGTTAAGAATCGTCTTGAACTCAAATTCTAATCTAGAATTGATCTACTTCCGTACAAATAACTTTCTATGCATTAAAAATCTCGAGACTAACTTTTCTTAACCCTCGATTTCTAACCATGCATTACTAACATGTTTGTTAGGTTCACAATTCACTTAAACATCAACTTTCGTTGGCTTAAGAAGAATTGCTCATCTAGGATTCTTTCAGGCATTTAAACATTCACTTTCCAGTAGTTAAATTACCTAAGTTCAGAAACTAAGTGATCAATTCAGTTTCATGCATTACGAACAATCAAATATGAAGATCCATTAGATTAAATCCCTAAGCATGCGATTCTATATCAACAACTCATGAATCCCTATGTGAGAATCACTAAACCCAACGAACAGACTACTCACTCATTGAAATAGCAAAAACACAGATCAAATTGTTGAGAGACATGATTATATTCTGCATAAACAAGAGTAAAAAGAGGGTTCCAAAGACTTCTCGGTCCAAGAACAAAGAGGCTTCTTCTCCCTAGGTTACAAACTCAATCTCTCCTCTCTAAAACTCAGAAAGTTGCATTATGAAAAGGAAAACATGAGCTTAGATCTTTTTGTTGTAATCCGGTCTGAAATAAGTTCGGTTTGGTTCTTCGTAAAATCGGTTCGCAATTCAGGACAGGGATCGATCGATCCGGGGACAAGGATCGGTCGATCTGTGTCCAAATTCCTGGGTATTTTCTAGCTTTTCACGAACACTTCCTTCGATGCTTGAAATCCATCCAAAATGCATTATTTTCGCACATTCAAGCTCGAATCCTATAAAAACAACAAAGAACACAAATCCGCGCCAAAACAATCCGAATACATACTAAAAACCATAGATCTCATGTGAAAACCATAGTAAAAACCTACTAAAATACTGACACATCACCGCCGCACAACCACCACCTTCCCCTACTTCTTCTCCTAAGCCCAATCCCCCAATCCCCCAGAACCATATCTGAGGTGAAGAGATTTGATTTCAGATCAGGTATCAACAATGGTCAATTTTATTTCCTATGGTGGCTCCTCCTTTGATTCTCTGCTCGTATGTCCTGCTAGATGCAGAGTTTGTTTTCAATATTCTTACATCGATCAAGTGGTGCTCTCAGTTAACTTCTAGAGCCTCTCCGACATATTCTTGTGGCTACGCCACCGTCAAATCTGTAAATCGACGTCTTCAACCGCTGCTCCTCTGTCCAATCTCGTGCCTCCATCATCCAAAGTCGATTCCTGTATTCCACTGACGAATCTCCCTAATGGGATGATATTTTGGGGCTGTGACATCGAGGGCTCAATCACTTTTATTCTCGTCAGATCTGGCATCAAGGACCATCCTATACTACAGATCTGTCGCTCTCCATCACCCCCATATCCAGATATGGGTTTTGCTAGCTCCGGTCGTCGGTTTCATGGATTCATGTCAAATCTCGTAAGTGCTTCTCTACGTCTATGGAAATTGAAGGCGGCGGGAGATCTCGCGTTGGCTGCGGTCGTGCATTATCTGACCAAACGACTTTGTCGGAGACTCTCAGCTTATTCTGGATCTTGGCTCAATTTCTCTGGCTAAGTCTTCCTCGTCCATGGATATAATATCGGTCGTGTCAGACCTTTGAAAAATCAACGTGATTATGCATTCTTCTGGGGATCTCTGAAACGCTTTTCCGAAAACATTGTTGTTGATTTCATAACGAAGAGGCGTCACTCACAAGTTGCAAAAGCAAAGTGGGCCTGGCCAAATAGTTCTTCATCGGACTATATCAACAATTGTAATAAAACCCATAGTTTTAAATTTCATGTCTATGGATATAGCTTTCAAGCCTTTTGTAGACCATGATATGGGGCCTCATGGCATGGGTCAATCCCATCGTTTAAGTTTGTCTTATATAAAAAGAGCAATGCCATCACTATATTCTATTTTGGAGAGATCATATCCAGCAACTACATCTCGGTTTTCAACACCTTCCTCCGTCTTGGAGATGTCCACGCCTCGATTATATTATGATCTTTTGACTATAGAGATTGATCCAATAGCCTCTATGGTGATATACAGTCTTGAAAGTAATGTTGATTCCTCCTTTAATGGAGAGTTTCTTTATCGATTTGAGATGCTTTTTTCATCAAACTCATTAATGACTTATTAACATCAGATCTGATGGGGTTCCAGAACCCATCCAGTATGATAGAATGATAATTATAGCATGGAATTCTCAAGGGACAGGCGCCAAGCCAACAACTCGTCGACTGAAAGAATTATGTCGATCATATTCTCCAGGTTTCCTTTTCTTATCGCAGACTAAGAATAATCGATCTTTCTTATAAGACCTCCAAGTGTCACTAGGATTTGATAGTCTGATAACTATGGATTCGGTGGGTTTGAGTGGAGGTCTTGCTCTGTTCTACTCGAGTGAATTTTCGGTTTTTGTATTAAGTATGACAGATCGACTAATGGATGTGGAAACAATTATTGATAGAAACCAAGTATATTTGACTTTCGTTTATAGAGATCCGATGATTGAATACCGAGGAAACGTTTGGAAACGTATTACCCGTATAGCTATTAGTAGAAATGGAGTGTGGTTCACTATTGGATTTTAATGAAATCACATGAAACCATGAAAAATGTGGCGGTCGACATAGATCGGAAGCATCCTTTCTCCCATTTTGTACGATGATCAACTGCTGCGGTTTGATCGAATTCCCCCACAAAAGGAATCATTTTTCTTGGGCAGGAAAACGGAGAAATGAGATGGTAAAATGCAGACTAGATAGAGTTATGGGAAATGAAGATTGGCATAGACTTTTTCCATACACTATCATTAAGTACTTAAAGATGTGGGGTTCGGACCACAAACCTTTAGTAGCCAACATTCAAAAAGTTCCCCAAAAATTTGAGAGGTCTTTCATGTTTGATAAATGGTGGATAGGTAAACCTGGGCTAAAAGAATCAATAAGAGAAGGGGTAAGAATATGTGATATTCGATAAAACCTTTAACCCACCGTATCTAAAGTTTCATCATGCCATTTCAACATGGAAGAGAGATGCCATTTCCAATACGGAAAAACTCATAGAAGAACTCAAAGACCATATTGATCAAGCCCATAGTGACGAAAACACTTCTTATGAAACATTGAAGGAATTAAAAGATAAATTAAACAACGCATTCCATGAAGAAGAAGTAGTCTAGAAGCAGAAAAGCAAGATCAATTGGTTGAAGGAAGGGGATAAGAATACAAAAAATTTTCATGCCTCAACCAAACAGAGAAGAGCTAGAAATCGGATTATAGGATTACAAGACCAGGATGGAGTCTGGACAGACAATGCAGTTGGAATCGAACGAGTGGCAGTGGATTATTTTAAGGAATTGTTCTCCTCCTGAAATTTGATTGAATATGATCGAGTACTAAACAACATTCCTGTGAAAGTTACAGAGAGAATGAATGAAATTTTGACAAAGGAGTTTTCCAAGGAAGAAACAAAGAAATCCTTATTTTCAATAAAACCGGAAAAATCCCCTTTTCTACCAACATTTTTGGGATATCATAGGCAAAGATCTCATTAGTATGATGAATGCTTTCTTCAAGACAAGAAAGTTCGAAAGAAAGCTTAATGAAACTAATATTTGTTTGATTCCAAAAACGGATAGACCAAGTGAAATGACTGGATTCAGACCTATTAGTCTATCTAATGTAGGATATAAAGTAATATCCAAAATTCTTAATCGTCGACTAAAAAAATTTCTTCCGGAATTGATTTCCGAGATACAATCAGCCATTGTAGCTGGTCGATTAATCACGGATAACACTCTTGTTGCACAAGAAAACTTCCACGCCTTGAGATCCAATCTGGCGTGTAGAAAAAAGTTCATGGCAATCAAGACCGATATGAGCAAGGCATACGATCGAGTGGAATGGGGGTTCCTAAGAGCCCTTATGCTAAAGATGGGCTTTAGAAGTCGATGGATAGAATGGGTTATGAGTTGTATTACTACACTGTCATATCGGGTCCTACTGAACGGCGCCCCGAAAGGCCATATACGGTCAACCCGGGGCATCAGACAAGGAGACCCAATATCCCCATGTCTTTTTATATTGTGTACAGAAGCCTTGGTCGCACAATTAAAAGATGTTGAATGGAACGAGAGGACACATGGGCTCAAAATCTCTAGGGTCAGTCCCCCGGCGTCACACCTCCTTTTCACAGATGATAGCCTATTTTCTGTCGGGCTGATGAGACACAAAGCAAGGAAATTATTGATATTATCCGCTTTTATGGCGAAGCTGCAAGACAAAAGACTAACCTTATAAAATCATTAGTAATGTTCAGAAACGATGTTCCGACATCTACAAAATCAATCATCAAATCAACCTTAGGAATATATCAGGAAGGGGGTATGGGCACTTACGTAGGACAACCTGAAAAAATATGTGGGTCGAAAGCACAAGTATTTGCTTTTATCCAAGATCGTCTCCAGATATGAATAAACACTTGGTCGAAAAAATTCCTGTCGAAAGGTGAGAAAGAGGTGATGATCAAGTTAGTGGCGCATGCACTTCCGATTTATGTAATGTCGTGTTTTTTTGCTCCCCCCCCCCAAAGCAATATGCTCTAAGCTAAGTAGCGCAATAGCTAAATTCTGGTGGAGCACGAAGTCGGATGAAAGGGAAATTCATTGGATTACATGGGATAAGCTATGTATACAGTTATCAGAAGGAGACCTAGGGTTTAGAACTTTCGAAGATTTCAACATAGCCCTTCTAGGAAAACAATTATGGAGATTATTACGCTATCTCAACTCCCTGGTGAGTAGAGTCTAAAGAGGAAGGTACTACAAATATGACATTTCGTTGGAGATCTTAAAATCCAATCGACCGTCATATAGATGGCGAAGTATTTTAGTTGCAAAACCTCTCCTTCTTTCGGCACTCCGAAAAACTATTGGGTCAGGTATGACCACCAAGGTTTGGAGTGAACCTTAGATCCTCGATATTCCGGCTAAAACTTCTATGGGAGTAAATGCCGAGAAAGATCCTCTATTTTATGTTAATGACCTAATTAACCCGAGTACAAAAGAATGGAAAATGGATCGTCTAGAGGAGTTATTTGTCCAAGAAGACATTAAACGCATTAAAGGAATAAAACCAACTAAACCTTACTCTAGAGATGGGTATAGCTGATCGTTCACCACCTATGGGAACTACACAGTAAGATTAAAATACTGGGCCGCGAGAGACTTATCTCGCTTTACTTGTGACAACCCTGTTCATGGACCTACAGTGTCAACACTTTTGGCACAACCTTGGAAATTAAAAACTACATGAAAACTAAAACATTTCGTATGGCAATGTTTATCAGGCTGTCTAACAACATGACAAAGGTTACACCTATATGTGGCGCGTCGGGTGAAACTATAAACCATATGTTGTTTGAATGCCCTCCGGTGCGACAAGTATGGGCTTTGACACCCTTTCCCTCGGCTCCAATCATATTTCCTCGCAATTCCCTATATGGGAACTTTAATTTCCTATTTTGGGAAGTGAAGAAAGTATTACAAATGAGGTGGATTTGCATGTGTTTCCCTAGATATTGTGATTCATTTGGAAGGCAAGAAACAAGGTGGTCTTTGAAAATATTCAGGAATCGACTAAAAATATATCGGGAACATGTCACCCATGAAGCAAAATTTTAGAGTAAAGCGCATAAGAACTTAGATGACCAGGGTTTAGAAGTTTCAGAGGAAATCTTGTGGTTACCTTGTGAAGAAGGTAATGTTGATGCTCCTACATATGAAAATCTTTGTAGCCAATTCCAATAATACTTTTTGTTTTGCTTCACTCTCTCTTTCTTAAAGAGATTATCTTAATTATGTTGATAAGATTGTCGGAGTTTGTATCTCAAGAGAGTTTGATATGTTTAGGAAGAGTTTAGAGAAATTTGTATATTGTTAATCAACTTGTCCACTACTTTCCGGTTTGTGAACCACTTAGAAGACAATATTCGATTTGTCCTTTGCAGAGGTCCCAAATTTCTTGATTATCAATGAGGCTCAACTTCAACTCCTCTACGTGCAATTCTTTGGTGGTGGTCCTGCTCCGCCTGGTTTCCCGGACCTAGTCACTAAAGACTCCCTTGATTTACTGACTTCAATTCTCCATTTTGCCATTGATTCATTGGAAATTTTCCGACCATCTAGATTTAATTTAAAGATTTAGAATTCATATTAGTTGGCCGTTTAATATTTGTTTAAATTATAATTAATCTTATGTCATCTGAAATCCGTCGAAAAGGATATCCGACGAATTGGGGTTAATTTAGAGATTTGAAATTTATTTTGGTAGAAGCTAACATGTACAATGATAAATAACATCAACTACTAATCATTAAAAGTTCATTAAAATGGTTTGGAGTTGATCGGTTTGGTTTGGGAATTGATGGTTTTTGCTTTGATAATAAACTTCAATTCTCCAAGAATCGATCTTTGTTTCCTTTTTTTCAACTCACATATATACTTGTTTATTACTAACATAAAGAATATGATTTTGTATGAGTATATAGTCATGGCTATATCACATGAAATGTATTGTGTCAAGATATAAAAATGTGTCCTATAAAATAATAAATTGACAGAGAAGATAAACATACATGTGGATATTATAATATTTTTATTTATGCTTTGATATTAAGTCAAGATTTGACATAATTAAAAATTTATATTTGAAATAATTAAAAATTTATCATTTTTTCTTAATTGATGCAAATCAAAATTAAATTGTGTTGATTTTATTTAAATGATGCAAAACATAGTTAATTTAAATCATTTTAATTTAAAGTGATGCCAATGATATTAACATTAACAACATTCATTCTAATTGATGTAAAATCACATATTTAATAACATTAATATCATTTGTGGGTGACCGCAAATGAGGAGGATTTGAACCAAGATGCACAAAACTTCATCCTCTCAGAGCCACCTATGTTCGATACATCTAACTCCGGTTTTCAGTGCTTTGTGGATGGGTCTTGGAAGGATGGAGATGTATGTTCAGGGATGGGCTGGAGCTGTTCTCAACATGGTGAAGCCGATGCATTCATGGGTGTGAGGAAGGTCCGCCAGAATCTTTCGCCATTACACGCAGAGATAGAGGCTCTCGTCTGGGCGATGCAGTGTATGATTGCCATCCAAAGGACATCCGTAGATTTCAAGACATATAGCTCTGAATTAGTGAAGATGATCAATACTCCGCATGATTGGCCAGCTTTCCATACGTATCTAGACGTCATCCAGGAGTGTAAAGGGAGTTTTGTTTCTTTCTCTATTTCCTATGTCTCTCGCAGTTTCAACACTGACGCGGACAAGTTAGCACGTGTTGCTCGACTTCATCCACATAACCTGTGTTATGTAAACTCTGCATCTCAGTTCCGAAATTCCGGACTGATATAGTTTTATTTCTAGCTGTCGACGAAAAAAAAATCATTTGTTATTAATTGCTTCTATTTAATTTCATTAATTTTTATCACACAATATTAATGATGGCAAAATAATTTGTTTATTTATTTAAATAAATTAATATAAATAATAATTGATATATGTAAATGATATTAATTATTTATTTATATCAATTAATAATTATTTAATGAAGTAAAAGTTAAAATACACATATTGAAAACTAAAATTAAAGAAACTATTTAAATGTCATTAGTGTCGTATAATTTAGCCAAAAATTAAAAAAAATCAACACATCTTTTTAATTTTATTAATGAAAAACGAGTTATAATTACACCAGTCTTAACAATAGAAGTAAATATGTTAGTTTTATTGTTAATTATTTTAAAATAGTTAATAACAACATCTATTTTTATAAGTGATATTACAATATGTTTAGCATCAATTTTTTAATGATATTAACTGAACTAATAAATCTATCGGTAAATTAATTGATGTAAATTCACCAATTATGTATCATTTTAAAAAATTGATGCAAAATAGAAATTTATATCACTTTTATCGAAGTTATGTAAAATGATCAATAATAACGTCAATTACTATAAGTGATGTTAAACTATATATTTTGTATCACGTATTAATAAGTAATTTAAAATAACATCATTTAGTTTTGTGATACTATTTAATTGATGTAATTCACACTTTTTGTTGTAGTGTGATTTTGATACCATCAATGCAAGTCTTTGGAAAAGTAACTAATAACTTTTATAATTCCAAGGGTCGGACGAGCCAATAACTCGAACGCGTTTGGTCTGATTTTTAAGCAAGAGTGGGTTGTCTCCTCTCCTTTTAGTCGAGTAAGGGGGGAATGGGGCTGGTGCCTTTCTTTTACGGTCGTCATTTAGCTTCAAGGAGAGATTCTTTGATCATCAGTCTCTCATTTAATTGAGAGTTTGCTTCTATTCTCGTCAGGCAAAGGTAATCGATGACTTGGAGGCAATAATAGTCTGACCTGAAGCTCCCTTCTAACTTCGGCTTTCTGGTATTGGGTGTGCGACTCCGTTCCTTCCTACCCTTATTCCCAAACCCCTTCCCCTCTAAGGGAACCTCTCGCAATAAGCTCGAGTTCCTCTTCAACCTTGTCTTCTTCACACTGGTTATTCCTGTAATCCAATAGTTTCTAGCAGTAGACATGTCTGGGGGGGATTTCGCTATGCCCTATCGCGCGCTTAATCGATAGTTTAGGAGCCCCTGCGGTAGGAAAAGTTTAAAAGAATTGATTTGACTACGATACTCTGGTTTACAAAGGCATAGTGGTATGTGAAGAGAATTTTAAAAAATTGATTTGACTACTTATGTCATCAAAGTGTATTTATCTTTTCAGTTATTTGTCTTGATAGAACTCTGTGTAGGAATTCGTAACGATTTATAAACGTTTTATAAATATATTTATAAATTAATACCCAGGAACCGTGCAAATAATTGACTTTGAATCTAATCTACGGGTATTGAATATACCTGAAAAATACGCAGCGGAAGTCTGATCTGAATTTGGATCGAGGTTTTTGAGCATTCCAAATGTCGTGCCTCTACCGGTATCCACACGCGCACAAACTGGATCGAATCGGGGTGCTAGCACCGTTTGAGATCTCAAGATTAGACAAACAATTTTATCTCTGTATAATTTTAGGGTTTCGATGTGTCTCGTTTTTCCGTATTCAAAAACTACCTCCTAAGAGAAGAATTATATCTTTATATATCCCTCAACTCACGTATAAACCCTATTGAAATTTTACGTGAGCATATCATGTCGGTTGGTACTTTTAATCCAATTCTTAATTGGATTACTTTTCCTATATGAACTCAACGACATGTATAATGTCATGGGCCAAGTGTAACACCCCGACCCGAAATTCCTATCCGCAGTCAAGATGTCATACAGATCCAGTCAAGCCGCCTTTGAACCTCCAGGTCTTTAAACGCCTTTGGTAAAATTTCTCACGAGGATTCTCGCCTAAATCATCTAACTAGCTACTTACTTAGCATTCTAGCTTAGACATTTCAACATACCATTTCAAGCAGCGGAATTAAACTTATTGACCAACATAATTAACTCATACCTTAGCCAATCGTACCTTAGCCATTTACCGATATCGGTTTGACCACATTTCGATGATAACACATCCTTAAACAACCCTTCTTTGTTACTTAGTCACACAGCCAACCATCCCCAAGTGACTAGGTAACGTGAAAGGGTGGCTCGGATGCTCCCTCCGAGACTTACGGTACACTTTATTCAATCGGTACACTCTGAACTTCATTACATAACTCGTTCAACATTTTCTCCCTCGGTAATTCTTTGTCCCGAACACTGCCGGACATGAATACTCAGCTTCCGGACATTCTGTCCAGATTTTACCTTGCGTCGAACGCACCAGAAAACCATCCGATCACTGTCATCGTTCGGAACAACCTTTCCGAACATTCTGTCTCCATTTTGCCTGGTCGAATCTCTGACCCGAGCACGATACACGAGTAAAACTCTCTGGAAACACTCGTGGAACTCATCCAGACACAATACACGATCTGTTTTGCATTTTCCTCGATCGGAACCGCGATCCGAACATGTACGGCCTTCGTTTCTCTATCGGAACTCCATAAACCATTGTCGGATCCTTGATCCTCATCAATACTCTCGAGCAACCTTCCGCAACACGCCGCTTAAGAACTTTCTAGACACGATGCACGACCAGTTCTGTGCTTTCCACTATCGGATCGACGATCCAAACGCGCACAGCCTTCGCCGAGCACAGATTTCTCTATCGGATCAGTTTCCCTCGGTCGGATCCGTGATCCGTTCATGACTCACGGGTAATCTTCTGCAAAATGTCTGTTAAGACCATTCCAGACACGATACACCATCCATTGCTCGTATCTTCTATCGGATCAACCCATCCGAACGATCTCTCCGACCAGACTACGTTCGGATGCACTCTCCGACCAGACTACGTTCGGATGCACTGTCCGAACGCGCAGACAGTGTTTTCTCTCGGTAATCTCTCTTCGGAACGTGAATTCCTTGGGTTTTTCTGAGCCAAACTTATTCTGGTCGTATCCTTCCAGAAAATAATCGTTTTCCTCGTTTTATACATGGCTTGGGCGCGTTTTTCCCTTAGGAAACCGTCCATAACCGCCCGTAACCGCCCAGACAGTTCATTTTCCCTTTCGGTAACTGTCCGGAACCGTCCGAAACCGCCAGTAACTGTCTGGAACCGTCCGTAACCGTCCGAAACCGCCAGTAACTATCCGGAACCGTCCGAAACCGCCAGAAACTGTCCAGAACCGTCCGTAACCGTCCGAAACTGCCAGTAACTGTCTCAAACCGTCCGTAACTGCCAGTAACTGTCCGTTGTTGTCCGGAAATCATTTAAGCCCATTAACCAACATTCATTTAAGTCTTATTTTAACTTAGACTTTCTTTCCGGACCAGCTCATTCCTCTGGAACTCAATTCCTCTAATAATTGGATACTCGTTTATCCTTAACCGAATTCCTCATTTTCAATACCCATTTAGCTAACGCTTCAGTAACCATCCGGATTATGTCTTTCTCGACCATAATCCTAATCAACCCGACTTTCCGGTAAGGATTGCGAGACGCGGGTGTTACAAGTCTCCCCCACTTAGAATGAATTCGTTCTCAGTCACACACTCGTGCTCCACATCCTTGTACAGTTCCACTTATCCAATACACTCGTAACCTTGCATTAGCGAACTTATCCAAGTTCCTATGCATTCGTCCCTTCGGACTAACCACGGATACCTTATCGTCTTTCCAGACTCCTTGCGGATCACTCTTGGATCCTCAGTTTACCTTTGGCCCTTAGTGATTTTTCCACTTTTCACTCCTTGATTCAAGATCATTCTCGATCCTTGAACACATTCTTCGGATCTATCTTGATCCTTGCCATTACATTTAGCTCCTTTCCGTTCCGTTTAACTTTTACAGTCACATATTGACAAACTCATCGGTTCCCACATATGCTTTCATAAACACGCCTTGGCGGACTCACCGGATCCCCACAGGCGATAACAGTCACGTGCCTATCATCCATAGCATATTGTAGTTGTTAGGTAAGAATTCATTGGCCCAAAACAGATTTGTCTTGGCGAACTCTTCGAGTTCCCAAGAACACAGTCACATAAACTCGTCAAGCATGATTACCCAAAGTTACCGGGCAGCTCGCGACCAGACAAGCCTTAGCGAACACACTTGTCCCTAAGTTTGCCATGAATCCGACTCCCAAGTAAAATGAGCCAATCACCAAGAACGAGAAACATAAACGCTTGGCAAACCCACTTGGTTCCCAAAGACGCTAACAGAACTAGCCATGAACCCTATCCGCTAACCACAACATACTTAGATACGACACGACGTACCATATTCATCAACCATACTCTTTCCTCCTACCTACTTAGAACATCCTTACTTGGAATATCAACCAATTCACCAGTTTTAACAGTCATGTCTCGAGAGTTGTTCCCGATGACATCAGTACATCCGTACTTGGCAATTCAACATGTTCACCAAGTCAGAACAACCATGTCGCTAGAGTTGTTCCAGCCGATATCAATAACCCGACCATCCGACCTTATCAGTAACCCGGCCATCCGGCCTTATCAGTATCCCGGCCAACGGCCTTATCAATATCTCGGCCAACGAGCTTATCAGTATCTTGGTTAACGGCCTTATCAGTTTAACATGAGTTCGACAATCGACCCTTATTGTCAGAACACTTGGCCATCGGCCATAAGAACAGTGAACACTCGGCCATCGGCCATCAATCAAGCATACACGGCCATTTGGCCTTCACAGAAACCTATGTAAGGCTACAGTCACGAACTCAATCATAGTCCCAGTAATTATAGAAAACTCATTGCTCGTCGAACAAGTCTTTGGTGAGAACACTTGACTCCCAATCTCTTGTCCTCTTGATCTTAATTCCCATAAGTCATTATCCTTATAAAGTTATTTTTGACTCTTACCTGATCCTATCTATCAAGACTTGATCATTCTATTAATCGTTCGCCTACTAGGGAAGTCTTTTGGTTCTTGGTTATGCCTTAGCAACTTTCTAGTTCTAAGCACATCAACAATTTTCTGCAACCCCCTTTACAATTGAACCATAACATCATCGAGTTATATCCATCTCTTGGACTAACTCTAATTCATAATCCGAATCATTGCACTCATCACTCGTAGCCATATTGCTTCCGGTAAGTCTATTGGCCTTGGATTTGCCTTAGAGAATCTTTCGGATTTCTAAGCACTTATCCTTTCCGCCTCAACTTTTGTCCAGCCTTGTTCGCTACTGTGATATATCCCATTGATCCTTATTTATTCTCGACCACACTTGGTCTTTCGATCTTACTTTGGTCCCTCGCAGACTATTCACATTATCCAACCCTTGTCCCTTCTTGGACTTGGTCATCATTTTGAACCTTGGCATTTCCCACCATATTTCCCATTCTGATCCTGGCCAAACTCCGAACGGATCACCTTCTTTCGATACCCCAATCCTTTGCCTTGGAAGTCTCGTCATCGCATACGTTGTGTACTAGTCTCCCCCACTTAGGAATTCACTCTACCCAATTGGTATTGAGCTAGTCACAACTTCCTTATTCACCATCTCCACTAACAAACTCTCTTAGTCTGAGTGGCTTTACTTTTTGCAGTTATGTTTTCACAACCTTACCATTAGCTATCTCCTTAGACTGAGTTGTTTCACTCTCTACGCCTTATGGTACTTATCTTTGGGTAGTCCATCTTGGCTCAATAGATTCGCCTCCGCTTAACTCATCTGGTTACGGAGCACGATATCTCATCTTGCCTTAACTCCCATTCAATCTTACCACTTGTACGTTCTGAGTTTACTCCCCACGTCTTTGAAGTGCTAGATAGTCTAGGTTTATAAACACTTAGCCAACCTTTCCGAATCTTAGTCCCTTTCGACTAAATTCTCTATCATTCGATCTTGGCCAATTCCCGGCTCGATCATACCCATCACATTTCCCGACTATGCCTTAGTCATTTCAGTTCCAACTTAACCCTCTAGTTATGATCTTCTTTATCATTGATCCTTTTCCTGTATTCTCCGACCACTACCGTAGTCTTCACATTTCAAACTTATCGTCCAGTTTCAGTTCACCGCTTACCTTCTTGTAAGTTTAACTCCCAATTTCCTTAACACTCAATTTCCCGATACGCGGTTCTCGGTCTCTTCGCATTATTTCTCGGATCAACTTGCCATTCATCCTTCGGAATTTCTAGTTCTCCGTCTAGATTGCCTTATCAACGTCTTTCATGAATATGAGTTCTTTACACTTCACATCCCAGCAATCTTCCGTTTGCCTTAGTCATTTTTCCTTGTATCTTCCTTTCGGCCTTTTCCGTAGCCATCTTATTTCATAAATCCTTTTACCACTCTCCTTGAGCTCCTTTACCACTCCCTTTGATCTTTTGCAATTACTCATCGCCACCATCCTTGTCCATTTCTGTTGGATTTGGACCCGTGACTAACTATTCTTCATTCGTCATCTCCAATGACTTAGCCATTTCCAGTGTCTTAACTCGAATTAGTACTTTAACTTAGTCTCTTTTTGCACTTTAAGTAACTTAACGATCACTTGTCCTGTCCGAAGACCGAGCATGCTCTGATACCAACTTGTAACACCCCGTCCCGGAATTCCTATCCGCAGCCAAGATGTCATACGAATCTAGTCAAGTCGCCTCTGAACCTCCAGGTCTTTAAACGCCTTTGGTAAAATTTCTCACGAGGTTTCTGGCCTAAACCATCTAACTAGCTACTTACTTAACATTCTAGCTTAGACATTTCAACAGTTTACCATTTCAAGTAGCGGAATTAAACTTATTGACCAACATAATTAACTCATAGCTTAGCCAATCGTACCTTAGCCATTTGCCGATATCGGTTTGACCACATTTTGATGATAACACATCCTTAAACCATCCTTCTTTGTTACTTAGTCACACAGTCAACCATCCCAAAGTGACTTNAACGTGAAAGGGTGGCTCGGATACTCCCTCCGAGACTTACGGTACACTTTATTCAATCGGTACACTCTGAACTTCATTACATAACCCGTTCAACCTTTTCTCCCTCGGTAATTCTTTGTCCCGAACACTGCCGGACATGAATACTCAGCTTCCGAACGTTCTGTCCAGATTTTACCTTGCGCTGAACGCACCAGAACACCATCCGATCACTGTCATCGTTCGGAACAGCCTTTCCGAACATTCTGTCTCCATTTTGCCAGGTCGGATCTCTGACCCGAGTACGACACACGAGTAAAACTCTTTGGAAACACTCGTGGAACTCATCCAGACACAATACACGATCTGTTTTGCATTTTCCTCGATCGGAACCGTGATCTGAACATTTACGGCCTTCGTTTCTCTATCGGAACTCCATAAACCATTGTCGGATCCTTGATCCTCATCAATACTCTCGAGCAACCTTCCGCAACACACCGCTTAAGCACTTTCTAGACACGATGCACGACCAGTTCTGTGCTTTCCACTATCGGATCGACGATCCGAATGCGCACAGCCTTCGCCGAGCACAGATTTCTCTTTCGGATCAGTTTCTCTTGGTCGGATCCGTGATCCGTTCATGACTCACGGGTAATCTTCTGCAAAACGTCTGTTAAGACCATTCCAGACACGATACACCAT
>OVAN01007269.1:0-12962 GCA_900406275.1 Anastatica hierochuntica | reverse complement strand
ATCGTGGCTATATGATCGTAGCTTTTTTTTTCGTGGCTAATCGTGGCTATATGGATGATTTTGCCACGATTTTGTCACGATTTTGTCACGATTTTCGTGGCTAATCGTGGCTAAAACGTGGCTATAGCAATTTTTTCTACTAGTGTAAGCGTGGATGGGACATTACTCCCGATAGATGAATACGTAGGTAATCCAACGTAGTTACCAAACGGGTTTTGGAGTCACTGTATATGATCAAAACACAGGGCCAACCCTGGGCTAAAGCTGGCAAAGCACCAACTTTAGGCGCCAAAATTATTATAAGTATAAAGGGCATCAAAATGTACATAAGTTAGTTTATAGTCTATTGACAAAGTTGTTCCCGCGTTACATATGTGGTTTGATGTGAAGAGAGGGTGTTCAACGAGAATGTCAAAGCGGCATATTTAGGTTACTTGCATCCTAAGCTTCTAAACAAATACGACACCTAATTGATATACGGAGGCCATTGGTGTCGTTTTGATGCTTATTAGTTTCTCTTATTGTTTTCACCAACATGCCTTTTGCATTGCAAGCAGAGTTTTTGCTAGGTTTCGAAAAAACACCAAACCTTTTTTTTTTGACATGTTAAAATTCTAAGCGTTTTACTTGTAATTTCTTCAAGCGATGTGGTCTTTTTTCTTCCCTTCTGTAATAATTCTTCTATTGTGTATCTCAATTCATAAAACAGGTTGGTAAGTAATTCTTGAGATAGATATGCATTTATATATCCTCAACTTGAAGCTTCCATCACATGAGTGCAACGATTACTTGGGATGACATCTAACGGAAGATGGTAAATACACAGTTAAATCAGGTTACTGGCTTGCAACTCATGCGGAGGACAACAATGTGGATCCACCATAGGGTAATTTTGAAATCAAAAGACGGTTTTGGCGTCTGAATATAGCTTCGAAAGTGAAGGTGTTTCTTTGGCAAATGTGTTCAAGAGCCTTACCGATTAAGACAGAGTTAAAAAGAAGACATATTATTCAATCGGATAGTTGTGCATTCTGTGGTATGAATTCAGAGACGATGGAGCATCTTTTCTTTAATTGCTCTTACGCAAAGAGGATCTGGGAGAGTACCAACCTTGGCATACCGAAAGTTACTGATCACCGTACATCTTTTGATGGAAAATTGAAGGCGATACTAGACAATGGACAATCGCAAAATGCTCCAGCTCTTCAAAAACTCCTACCTTTTATGATACTATGGACTCTTTGGAAACAACATAATGTCCTTATATTTGAAGGAGACACGACCTTATGGAGGAAAACATATCGAATAGCTATTGAAGACATGGAAGAATGGCTACAACAACATGATAAAAGAGAGGTTGACCCGAAACAGAGCAATGAAATGCTCTCAATGGGTGAGACCGCCGCGAGGATGGATTAAGTGCAATTACGATGGCGAATTCCAAAATTCTCGGAGCAAAGTTGTGGCAGGATGGTGATATTTGTATAAATTGCATGGTTTTTAGAATTGAATTGTGGTATTTTTAGTCTCATTTTAACTCATTTAGAAGTTTTAGCCTTAGGTGTAGACACATTTATCTTGCTTTGATCATTTTAGAGTTTTAGGTGCATTTAGTGTTGCATATTGCATTTCTTTGGTGTCTTTTCAAGTTCTTGGAGATCTATCTGGAAGAGTGGAGTTTGAAGAGCGATTTGGTGCTTGGAAACGAGAGTGGAACGAAAGGGATACGAAATTTGGAGCTTGTACGGACATAGAAGGACCTGCGCACGATCTGGAAGGAGTTATGCCTGCTCCATATCTTCCTATAACAAAAGCAGAGAAAATCACTCGACTTGTGCATCATTTAGAAGGAGCTGTGTCTGCTCCTTATTTTCCTGGAATAGTTCAAAAGCCTTGCGTCCGACCCGGTTTGTATGGGTCGACCCGATTCGACCCTTTTCACTATAAATACAATCTTAAACATTTCTAAACCAAAGTTTTGATTTCTCTTTGCTTCTTGGAGGATTTGATCAAAACCCTTGTTGAATCTTGGTGCTTTTTAATTAAAGTTTGCTTCTTTCTTCTTTTCTATCATGATTATTGTTTTCTTTCCTGTTTTTACATATTTTGAATCCATGATTAGTGAGTAGATCTATCTTGTGATCTATGGGTTGAGTAGATTAAATTAGATCTAGATGTCTATTAGGGTGCTAAGGGTTAAATAGTATTAGATTCACATGATTAGGGAGTATTCATTGCTAGATTTGAAGTGATCAATCAAAATCTAGATCCTAGGAATTTCACACCTGGAAGGTGTTCGATGAAATTCCCAAGAGAACCCTATGATTGCTATTCAATCTTAGCGTATGAAAATAGTTGTCTAAGTTGTTTAGTGGATGTTTAGGCTTGTGTTTAATGACTAATGATCTCTAAATTGCCATCGGGAGATTGGTCCAATTTTAGATCATTAGATGGATTAATTCCATGGGAATGGATTAATTGATTGTTGCCTTGTCCTTGAATAGTGTGTTTGAATGATTAGCCCTTGCATCTTAGTATCATCTAGACTATCTAGTTATTTTCTCAATTCATGAATCGCATGCTTCCATCTTTAATCCAAATCCTCATATAATTTCTTTGTTCTTGTCTTTGTCTATTTTTCTTGTTTTGATTTGTTTGATTTCAAAAACCATCCTTTATGATTAGTCTAGCTTAATTGAAGAAACGTGTGGATTGAATGTGTTGATTTTTGCTCCTCGTGGATTCGATAACCCATTTACTACAATTACTAGCCTTAATCTTGAGGCTTAGGAGTTTAGTTTCGGGATTAAACTTGAAAGAATCAAAATTCCTTATCAAGTTTTGGTGCCGTTGCCGGGGAGCAATAATATAAGCCATTTAGTTTTAGTTTCCTTATTGAGATTAGACATTTTTACCTTTTTTTAAGTTACTAAATCTTGTTATTGCGTTTATTTTTATCTTATAGGTGTATGAACTTGTGAAGCCGTGGTCCAACCAACTTAACTCCGCAAGTAGAGGACATCCAACGTTGGGCAAGAGAGAATACAAGAGCAAGAAGGGAAAGAGAGAGGATTGAACATTTAGAACGCTTCGACATGGAAAATCCTCACCACATTTACTACAACTACTGGCCTTAATCTTGAGGCTTAGGAGTTTAGTTTTGGGATTAAACTTTAAAGAATCAAAATTCCTTATCAAGTTTTGGGGCCGTTGCTGGGGAGGAGAATTGGTTGCTAATTAAGCTTTTGAGTTGTTTTGTTTCTATTTTCTTTTCATTGAGTCTCACGTAGTTTAGATAGCATTGTGAATATTTAAGCATTGAAAAACCAAAAAAATTGAAAATTTTTAAAATCCAAAAAGAATCATGTAGTTGCATCTCTTATTGAAATTTTTAGTAGGATTGAGTCTTAGAGAACAAGTAGGATGCATTTGCATAGAGGATCAATGATTTAATCACCTTGTAAGTGGTTAATGCTTAGGGAATCAATCAAAACCCTTGTTAGATGTAGCATGTAGCTTGAGCTGAAACGAAAAAGTGGAAAATCCTTAACTAGAACTCCCCCTTTCGAAAGATCCTACTTTAGTAAAACCAACTTGAAACTCATTTGACTCTAGTGAACTTGGACTTAAAATCTTGACATCATATTTCTCACTAGGGACTTTGAATAATAAACCGTGGATTTTCGTAAGCATTTGGATTAAATAAACCGTTTTCTACCACCCTTTTTGTTAATCCAAATGACCATATTCATTTTTAAGATGGTACAATTCCCTTAAGCCCTTAGTTATTCATTCTAGACCCTCATTGAGTTCTATTGAGTGAGGCCTTTTTTTGAAAGTGTACACATGTAAAAAATCTCGTGAGTAAAAGAACGACAAAGAAAATGCTTCCATAGGACTAGCCTCGCTTAAAGGTTAGTGTAAATAGGAAGGGATATGTAGAAACTCAAGAAAGAGTTGTTGTTTTTGGGATGGTGATATTGAAAAAAAGAGATAAAAGAAGAGAGATAGCACTCTAAGTTGGAAAGAAAGGTTAGGATCAAAGTTAGCTCTAATGAAATCTTAAGTAGTTTAAAAATCCACAAGGAAGAGTAAAAAGGGGGAAAAAGAAAGAAAAGAGCTAGAGGTAAAAATCCGTAGAGTGCTAATTACAAAAAGAAAAGAAATGGAGTGTGTGAAAAATGTGAGGACTACCACATGAACGAATTCAAAGGCTATAACAGACGATTTCTCAACATAAACTTTATATATCACTAGATTTCTTCCCAAAATACAAGCTTTTTGAACAGAAATTGCAACAAGACTTGTGACATCTGGTGATCATGCCTTTGAAGGATAGCTTTCACTCTGTCATGCCTTTATCATGTCCTTAATCAGTTTTCAACCTTTATCCGTCATAGAAAGAAACTGGAATTTTGGTCGATGCAAGCTTTATTTCAGCAATCAGACCCTGTACTATTATTGGATTTTCCTCCAGTACAACCACTGTCACATAATTGTTCGCTTATTTCGCAGCGAAGAAAAATATGATCTCTTGTTTCCTCCATTGCGGTGCAAAGACAGCAAAGATTTGACACATTCATATCCCAAGATTGTAGTCTGCTTCTTAGCGACAATTTGTGATTTTTCAAAAACAAAAGAACAAAAAGGTATTTTCTTCTATACACTCAGATTCTTTGACCGACGTTCGACTCTACACCTACGATTCTACGTCTACGTAAATCAAAACCACCTTTGAAGAGTAACACTACAATTTATTGCTTCATTTGGTTGGAGGAAGAGACGTTGGTTTTACTTTTCACTACTCTTTTTTGGCTATGGTGCTGATACTGCATCTCGATGCAAATGTCGGATGATGTTTGTTTGTTGCAAATTATAAACATGATCTCGATGAAGTAATTAGATGCAAATCAAAATTCATCCAAAAAATCTAGATATTTTGGATGAGTTTATTAGTAGCGTTTGGATGAGCTTTGTTTATCCAAAAAATTATAAAAATTGATAAAATCGTAAAAACTGCAAAATCCGACAAAATCTTAAACACCGAAAAAGTGGCAAAAACGCAATCCGTAAAAAATCGTCAAAACCGTAAAAACCGCGAAATCAGTAGAAACCGCCAACACCACGAAATCCGTTAAAACCATCAAATCGAGAAATCTGTAAAAACCGTAAACACGCAAAAACCGTAAAAATCCATAAAAACCGCAAAAAAGCAAAAACGCAAAAAACGCAATACTGCCAACTCGACCGAAACCGAAAAATCCGACAAAACCACCAAAACCGCAAAATAAGACAAAATTGCAAAAACTATAAAAACCACAAAAACTGCAAATCAATAAAAACGGTAAAAACCGTCAAAATCGAAAAATATGTAAAAACCACCAAAACTGGAAAATCCAACAAAACAGCAAAATTCGTAAAAATCGTAAAAACCGTAAAAACCACAAAATCCAACAAAACCATAAACCTGTAAAAACCAAAAATCCGTAAAAACCCATCAAAACCGCAAAATCCGCAAAAAAACCCGTCAAAACCGCCAAAACCGCAAAATCTGACAAAATCATAAAAATCGTAAAAACCACAAATCTGTAAAAACTGCAAAAACCGTAAAAACCACAAAAATCTTAAAAACCGTAACACCGCCAAAATCGCAAAATCTGACAAAACCGCTATAACCCTAAAAACTCTAAATTTGTAAAAATTGTCGAAACCGCAAAATTCGTAGAAAACCGTCAAAACCGCAAAAACCGTAAAAAATGACAAAACTGCAAATCCGTAAAAACTGACAAAACCCCCCAAAACCACATAATCCGATAAAACCGCAAAAATCGTAAAAACCGCAAATCCATAAAATCGTAAAAACCATAAAATCCGCAAAAAATCCAAAACCGTAAAATCGCCAATTTCTTGAGAACCGCAAAATCTGACAAAATCGCAAAAACCGTAAAAACCGCAAATCTAGAAAAACCGTAAAAGCCGTTAAAACCGTAATAACTGTAAAAATCGCAAAGCCCATAAAAACCGTATAAATCTCTAAAATAAAAAATTCCACCAAAACCGCAAAAACCTTAAAAACCGCAAAAACGAAAAAAAAGCCAAAACCGCAAAATAATTATTAATCGAGAAATGCACCACCAATTCCGAAGCGAAACTCTGTCAAAATTATGCGAAAAACCCGAGAACCCTAACCGTCCACCTTCTCCCTCGAGGTCCGAGCCTCCGTCGACCACCTCCAGTCCCGTGTGTCGCCGTCTCTCCCCTTCTATCGTGATTTGCGTCAAGCCGTCGCTCTCTCTCTCGCAAGCCGCGCCGCAAAGCTTCCCGGGTCGCCGTCCCTCGCTCCCTCTCTCGGATCCCGTGATCCAGCCGTTGTCTCCCTCTTCCAAGCCTCTCCCGACGCCGAATCCCACCTCCCGATCGTCGCGAACTCCATCTGAGGCGTCGTCGTCGTTGTCTCGTCCTCGCAGACGCGAATCGCCATCACCCGAGCCTCGATCACCGCCATTCTCATCGATCCGAGCATCGCAAAACCTTCTCGACCCAAATCCCGCCGCCGTTGTCGCTCTCAAGCCTTCTCTCCCGCGGCGTTTCCGTCGTTTGTGAGGTAGTTTTCTCACTTCTGGAATTTTTTTCCGCGTTTCTAGGAGTTTTTTTTTGTTTTGTGTTTCGGATTTCTTGTAGTTTTTATTTTTGGAAACTTTATATTTTTTGGCAAGATCCCAATTTAGAAAGTTCCTATTTTTGGAAAGTTTCCTTTTTAGACAGGTCCATGTTTAAGGTCTAACCTGGGTTCCTTTTTGGTTAGGTCAAGAAGCTCAGTAGGCAGTTCAGAAGTTCATCGGCATCTTTTTTCATCTGCAATTTAGGTTAAGGTGAGGAGCTAAACTCGTAACTATCCCCCCGTAGAACTGGTTTAGGATGTTTTCTCTGTTAGTATAGATTTAACGCGTCTTGCTTGGTAGTCTTGTTTGAGTGTCGAGTCAATTCTGCTTGTTGATTGAGCATGAGATAAGTTTAAGTTATTGCTTTAGTGATTAAGATGAATTGTATGAGATTGATGGTTGTGAGAAGGAGAATTGTGTTCGCTTTTGGAGATGAAACGAAATCCCTGGGGCCATACATACTAGTTAAGTGGAGTGAAGGAAACCCGGTTTCTGTAGTGGCGTGCTAGGTTACGGAGTAGGGTGCCAAAGGTTTTGTTTAGGTCATCTTTGTATGCCATGTTTGTTTGCGGTACGATAGGTGCCTGTTCGGTGTTAAATGTATGCTGGCTTAAAAAGGTATTCTAAGTCTTTTTTGCGGTGTTGCATTTTTAGCAACCCACACCCTCGTTGAGTGATTCCCCAGTTACTCACCTCTCTCTCTCCCCTTGTCTCTCCTCCTTTTTGTTTTGCAGGTGAGTATGACGAGTAGCCAGAAGATGATGGTCGGTCCAGTGTTCGTTTCTTTGAGTGTCAGGTTGTTTCAAATAAGTTTTCATAGTATTTTAGACTTATTTTCCTTTTCTGCGAAGTTAAATTGACTAGATTATTTTGTTCTGGTTGTTACGGATTGCTGGTTCTATTAGTTAATGTTATTCTGTTTTGAAGACTATGTCTCGTTCGGTTTTGAGGATTAAGTTCTCTTAGATGCTCTGAGGTGTTTGTGTGCGGTGTAGTTTCTGCGGATAGCATGCGCGGGGGAGATCCTAACGAGGGAGAACCCGGGTGCTGGTGGTTTGGCAGGTAACACGCGTAGAGACCCTGACGAAGAAGAATCGGTTGTTACAAAGTGGTATTAAAGCCTAGATTTTGCCAAACTGGTTCTGACTCGGGAGGCATAGAATATGATTCGGTTTTTCTATTCAATTTTCAATGGTTTTCAAAATTTTTTCGGGGAAGGGAAATTTTACAGAAAAAAGAGAACATCAGTCCAGCCGGAGTCGAACTTTATTTGTCATAGCTAAGTTTTATATTTACGATGCAAAATTTATAAGCGAAATTTCGGTTTTAACCTCACTGTTTTAATGTATTAATTGGAGAGATAATTTTTTTTTAAAGTATTAATAAAGGGCATGAAAGAATTTTTAACAGTTTTCTCAATATATGTGAAAAATATGAAAAATGTTAGAATGACATTTTTTTTGCGAAACATGGAATATATAATACTAGATAAGTACTCACGTGATACGCAAATAAAAATAAAATATTTAGTGTCTAAAATTAATAACATGCATAACTATAGTTTGTACGTTTAGATTAAATCCTCTTTAAATCATCCGCGGACTCGTGTAAATAAATTATAGATTAAAATCTACTTTTAGTTTTTCATTTAATGTATATTTACCACAAATAAAAATTCTTAGATTGTCTTAGATTACTCAAAAATTATAAATAACAATATTTTTAAATTAAGAGTGTCCTTAAATAAATTATATATTTCATATTACGTAAAAATGATTTGAATAAACATCATCCCTTTTAAAAAACTTATATTCCAAGCCTTAATTATTCTTATGAAATGATTAAAAATGATTTGAATAAACATCATGTTTGATAATTCTTTTATAATGCTTCGAATGTAAAAAATTAAGATGTACAAAATTAAAACTTAAATTCAACTTTCTATATTATATAAAAACTATTATGAAAAACATAAATTAGATTATAATTTTTCAGTGTTATACATTATAGAATTTATGTGTATTTTATAAATTTTCTTCTAAGATTATACAATTTTTTTTACTTAAATTTTTTAATAAGCTAGTTTTCTTTATTTGTTAAATTATATCTTTTAAAAAGTAAATAACCAATAATAGGAAAGTTTATATTAATTTCTTTTTATAGATTGACACATGTCACGATCTAAATTGAACATTGACATATGTCGAAATCCGGTGAATTACAATATGCTTACATGTCGCGTTCACTGGAACGCATTAAACTTTATATAATAAGATCTAAAGTTAAACTAAAACAGATTGATGGTCGTAATATTTTTATATTATCGTATTTGGGCTTAAACGTTTATGCTGGGCCTTAGGGGTTGATGGAATTTTTCCTAATATGAAAAGGAAATTAGTTACAATTTTTGTATAAATAAACACCTTACCATGTGATATCAGCCAGAAAGAAAAGAGACGGTAATTATAATCTCCAACCATGTCTACGCGATTGGGAAAAATCAGCTTCTTCTTCTTTATGCTTTTGGTGGGAGCTTCACATGCTCGCTTTCATAGGCCAATCTTCCGTGGTGGAAAATTCAAATATCAAGACCAAATCATGGAGTATGAACCGATCAAAGAGAATGCAAAATCTTCATACTTTAGTTACTTGCATGCTACGCTTCTAAACAAATATAGCACCGAGTGGCTATGGAAGATTTATATCCTTGTGTTTCTTGCTCGTTTCTCTTTAGTGATTACCAATTTATCTTTTAGGGTTTTCTTTTGCATTGCAAGGAGATCTTCTGCTAGGCTTTCAAAGCCTCTCTTAATACGTTGAAACTGTTTGTTTTTTTTTTATTCATTCAACGTTTGTTACAAGTTTTTTTCTTACGTTTGATTCATGCTTTATACTTTCTTTGAATAATCAAGATCATAATTATTATTTTTGTGTTTAAATTATTTGGTAAATCTTGGGATTTACATCTCCAAGCTCCTCTTCTTTAAGACGACAAACACGCAGTGCGAAGTTAGAAAGTAACAATGGCATATTATTTTCTTTAGAATTCAAGAATCTTCTTTTCGTAAAACAAATAACTAACATATCAGGGCATATCATTAAAGATATGTACAAGTTATGCAAATCTCTTGAAAGATAACAAAACAATTAAAATTATCTTATATTTACATCTATAGTTTAATAATCGGATAACTAAAATAATTTTTTGTTTGTACGTATCTCTAGTTATTTTTGTTAAAGTATAACCAAATGTCTCAAAAATAATTTGTTTTACGTGTAACAAAAATATATCTAAATCGGATAAAAAATTGTTGTTAATGTTTCTGATAAATATAACCAAATGTCTCTAGTTTTTTTTTTATGTTAAATAATTACCAAATATATCTAAAGATAGCCAATAAATTTTAATGGCAAATATCTCCAAGTATCTCTAAAATTAATCTGTTTGCTGAAATACATAGAGAAATTTGCATAAAATGTGTTTTTTTTATTCGTTTCAAAAAAAAAATGTCTTTTTCATATTCAATGAACAAAAGAGGAGACACTTTTGACACTTTTTCAGATTTTGAGACGGAAATTTTTTTTTTACCCTTTTATTAAAAAGTGAAACGCGCATGAACAGTAACTTTGTGGTCGACGGTTTTCGTGGACAAGTCCACATTCGGTTGACCATTTGGACAAATATTTGTGGACAATTTTTTTTGGATATGAAACTTAAATGGACATGTCCATCTTATAAATATTATCCTCCAATATGTGTTTAATCTACACTCGTCGTATGTATTCTTGTCCAAAGTTGAATAAAACAAATTCCACATATACATATCTACAAAACATGTCTACTGCATAAAAGAACTTATACTTTTTTGTGAACACGTCCAAATCATAAAAATTGTTTATAATAACATATCCTCATGTATGCATCCACATGGACATGTCCATAACCTACAAAATTGTCTAGCATATCTAGTGATGTTTCAACTCTCATATATGTCGCAACAACCCATGAAATATGATACTTTTGAACAACTGACAATACAGTGCATTTACAGTGATATATAGCAAAGTAAATACTAAAATAAAATTATTTTATTGCTTCAACGATATTAGGATTGATAGATTTTAGTTTGAAAAAATTAATTAAATCAAAACTAAAGAGAGACAAGAGTGGAAAACTAGAAGGGAGAGAGGAGAGAGAAAGAGAGACAAAGAAAATGACAAAGAAAATGAGGAAAAAAAGAAAAATATGAAAAAAAAGAGATAAGGGTAATTTGGTCATTTGGTCATTTTTAAAAGAAAAAAATACCTCTTAGCAACAAAGTGCCATGTACAATGGTGGATTTTTGGTGGGGGTCCTTAGCAATTTATTTAATTTTTTTTAAGTTAAGGATTCTATGGAAAATGAGTTGTCCAATGGTGAACCCCAAAGTTGGAGTCCTTAGGGAAAAAAAAATTTAAACATTTTGGGTTCGGATCGGGATATTTTAAACAGAACTAAAACGGATCCGAAACTTCATAAATCATAAATGAATATGTAACGGTTCAAAAAACCGAAATACAAAAAAACGTGACCTCTTAATAAAAGAAAACAAATTATTTAATCAAAACATATTTGATAATATGAAATTTGTAGTAATCAGTAATCAAAGAGGACACTGCAATCAATTCTCTCGAAAGATACCTTTTTATCTTTAAGATCATACCCTATGTTGTAATTTTGTTGGGCCGTTGCACCTATTATGTTCATATTATCACCGGTACTGCTCGGAACCACGGCTAAGCAGAAAACACCTGGCTTCTCTTTTAAGAAGATACTCTTCACGTCTAAAGACAACTCTGCTCCATCTGAGAAATGAAACGTTATAACCGGGAACCCTGACTCGACCAAATCTCTCTCAATGTCTCCAAAGTAGCATTCCATCATAAATCCACTAACATACGCAGTTTTAAACCTTCCTCCAAAAACTTCTTCAATTTTGCTTTTCAATGGATCATATGCTTCTTTAACTAAGAATATGTATGAGGTCCCAGTGTCGATGATTGTGCCGTGAAAACCGGTTTGATAATCACGTTGGAATACCCGTGGATTGATTGGGAGTAGAGTCCCATCCACACTTATTCCTTCCATTGTGACGTAATATAAACCATTTTCAATCTCCAACGGTGTTGTATCTCCCATAACGTTGCCATCATCTCCTATTACTAACACGTTATGCGGATTCCAAATATCGTCTAAGCTCCCAAAACAATATGAAAATTTTGAACCGAACCTATGCACCAACGAAAATCTACCGTATCCTAGACCAAGGGTGCCGGTTCCTGTTTGTATTTCACCAAAGTTTTCATGGCCACAACCGAAAGCCACGTTAGGTAAAGAAGCTGACGAAGACTCACCATAGATGGTGTTAAACGTCAACGTTTCTTTAACTAGTGTGCCTCTGCTCCCGGAACCATCTATGTACTCCATGTAGTATTCGCAGTATCTAGTTTTTGCATTGAAGTGTAAGCTAATCCCTGAGTGTTCATAGGTTATGCAAGAGTCGAATTCATTGCGGTAAGTGGTAGATCTTGAAGGGTCGTACAATTGAATGCTTTGGCGATAACAATTGGTGCAAGGACGACATTGTAGCCACGTAAGATCGCTGGCCGTGTCCATGTCAAGAAATTGTATGATCGGTGGGTTTCCTATTGATATGTTCACCAAGAAAGCTGATGGGATGCTAGGGGAAAGATGTGCAATGATATCTCCACTTGCCTTGGATTGCAAGTATTGTAGACGTGCAACGGAAGCTTTCTCGATATCTGACACATTTACAAGTCCTAGGGAATAGATTTTTCTGGGGTGAATGAGATTGAGAACAAGAGATGGTGATGCAGACAAAAGAAGGATACAAATAGAGAGACAGAAGATGAAGAGATAGAAGAGAGATGTGAAGTGAATTGCCATTTTTGGTCTATGTCAAGCACTTTCCATATCGGTTGCATGATATATGACAAATTCATAAATGTAAAACAAAGAAGGTTTAAAGGAGATGAAAATTATTTTACTTTTTAAGAGTTTTAGGTGCAGAGGAATCTTTACGTTTCCTTCCTGCCGTTAAGGTTTAAAGAAGAACTCTTCTTTCGTCAATTCAAAACCTTATGTGATCCTCTTTTTTGTTATATTAATTCTAGAATAAGCTGTAAGAATCATTAGGAGGGTCAAATATGTTAAGGATTAAATGTGTTAGGCCATTAATTAAATAACCAATTTTGTAGTGGTCACTTTGTGATAAAGAAAAGGTTATGGGCATAAGTGTT
>OVAN01007268.1:0-19928 GCA_900406275.1 Anastatica hierochuntica | reverse complement strand
GGCGGAGGAGGAGGAGGAGGAGGAGGAGGAGGAGGAGGAGGAGGATGCTAAGCTTCGTTGTTCCATAGCATTTTCGAAAAAGTTAACCGGAAAGTTCCTAGTGTTTGTTATATGTGTGAAGCACATAAACTATGAATAGTGTACATTAGATTTATTGATTATTATTTATGTATGTTATTTGTAGTTTTTGTAAAGTTTGGTTTGGTGTCTATGAATATTATGTTGAGAAATGTCCTAAATAAACATCACTAAAATGAGATTTTTTAAATAGTTATATTTCAAAAATACTAATAATTTTTTTTTTCAAAATTACTAAACACAAAAATTAGAGACATCACTTCATATGCCTCTAAATAAAACATTAATCTTTTATTTCTCACTTTAACCAGAGGCATCACCTAATATATCCCTAAATAAAATACTTAAATCTCTTATGTCCCTCTTACACTTTTTATATCTTCTTTATATTAATGAAATCTAGTAAGACCAAAATGTATTTAACTTATTAATAAAAAAGAAAAAAGGGAAAATGATAAATGAGAAAATAAAAAAAAAGAAAAAAACCAAAAATAAAAACAAAAACTAACGTCAGAGTTTTTTCTCTGTCGCCGTCGCGGAGAGCCGTTAATCACTCCGCCGCCGCCGACCACTCTCTCGCCACTGCCGGAAGTCATCTATCACTTCCTCACCCTCGCCGAGAGTCGTCGCTACTCTGTCGTTGTCGAGAGTCGTCGCTACTCTGTCGTCGTCGTCGAACATTCTGTCGCACTCAAAACCATTCAATTTGAGTTCTTACGAAAGGAGAACTAGGTAGAACTAAGTAAAACTATGAATATTTTATTTGCTAAACAAAATTATTCAACAAGATCATTTGGTTGTAAACATGACTAATAAATGTAATCTGGATAATGTAGTAAAGTTTGCCTAAACAATAAAATCAATCGTTAATCATAATTTCTATTTAATATAATATATGTTACAAAAATGAGTTTTCTCGTATATTACCTTGTATTTTCAAGAAAAATTTGTTACTGAAGACCAACTTAAGTAAAAAAAATATCTTGTTTTCAAACATATTATTGCATAAAACAATCGATCTTACATGTTAAAACACTAAAAGTAAAAGTAAAACTAGTAAAACAAATTTAAAAGATATGTAATACTAAATAAAATGTAAAACACCAAAAATAGAACTATATGAAACTTTCGTAAAACTACTATCTTCTGTATAACTAAAAACAATTTTTTTGCGGGAAAATGAATTTTTTTTTGCGCCAAAACAAAAAGAACACAATTTTTTCATTTTTCTTGACTTTTTATACAAGTCTTTTCTCGAGATTCTCTCTCTTTCATCATTCTCATCCACACATCATTTCTCTTAATTTTTTTCAGTTTCTCTCTCTCTCTCTCTCTCCATTTCTCTCTCCTCTCACTTCCATTTTCATGTCATGAATTAATACGTGGAGAAACCGAAGAAGAAGGAGATGAAAAAGATGAAAGAACACATCGACATGATTGGATATATAAGAAGAATTATTGAGATGGTTGAAAAGTACTATTGGTAAAACTATGTAAAACTAGTGAAACTAATAAAACAGGCAAAACTATGTAAAACTAGCAAAACTATGTGAAACTTGTTTTCAGATGATAGAAGTATTTGTTTGTTAAAATTTGTATATGTTTATGTGTTTGTTAAGACTTTTTTCTCAAACCAACTCATCTCTACATTATTGAGCAAAAGCTTTAAATTTCACATACTAATACCATGTTATATAAGTATTATTTACAAAAGAAGACTACTTTGTTGCATGATTAAAATGATTCGAATTGAGATTAATACATTGATCACGGTTCAGTTGTTACTTCCCTTGTCGTCATCTCTTTCTTCTTCATTCGTCCCGACTTTCTTAACAAGCCCGAATCCTCTCTCTTTATACATCTTCGCTCAAATTATTTGAATTCGCGTATTATTTTCATTGATAATATTGAGACTTATTAATTTTTTTCTTTTTCTATATCGTCTTAGGTAGCATCTTTCCTACAACAATAACGAACCATTTTAGATCCACAAAATTGATTTACTGAATTCAGATGAATATATGAAATAAATAAAAAACACTTAAATACAAAAATCATTAAAAAGGAGAACAAGATGAAACCCTAAATTAAAGGAAATCCATAATTTGCTACAAAAATCATAAATAAAAAAAAAACTCAGAACAAGAAGAACTCTAAATCAAAGAATAAATTTTCTCAGAAACCACGATTGCTCTTCTTGCTATCGTCGACTCACATCTCATATGTTATGTGAATTTGAATGAAAATCTGTAAAATTGAGATTCGAATGAAAAACCATATTTAAAAATAAAAATTATGAGTGAAAAAATGAAAAATGGAAATTGATTTTGGCACGAAGAAAGAGAGAATAAAGAAAAAAGGTTTGGAAAAGAAGAAAGATAAATAAAAAGTTAGATAATTTAGTCAAAGGGTAAATATGTAAATGTCTTAATTTTTAAATTAAAAATAAATCAAAACAAAAATAAATTTATTACCAGAAGTTTTGAGATTAATGAATTAAAGATAGAGATATAGGAGAAGATTTCTCATTTAACCTCCTATGCCCTTATCTTTTAAATGAATGAGGAGAAGACGAAAATACCCTTACTTGGTAATAAATAAATAAATAAATAAAATAGAAAATAAGGAATTAAAAAAACGCAAACAAACTCCAAGCCATTGCTCGCGGCATCGTTTTCGAGTGAGCTTTCTCAGTCGCTGTCGTTCGCCGTCGCCGCCGTCGACCAATCCATTACCGGCGTCGAGCATCCCGTTGATTCGGTTTTCAATCGAGGTTAGTTCTTTTCTCCTATTCGAGCTACATTAGTGAAAATTGGATTTGACTTGTTGAAATCGAGGTTTAGGGTACAATTTCAATTGGATATGAGTGTTTAAATTGGTATACATATTGGTGTTTCAATACTGTTTCTGGGATAATTAATACATGATAGTGGTTAAATGTGGTGAATAGGTAGTAGATTCACACCTGGAACCATTCAATTTGAGTTCTTGCGAAAGGAGAACTAAGTAGCCTTGGTAAAACTGTGGGTAACTGTGGATAATATATTGAGTTTTTTGCATTGTTTTTGCACGAAACAATGAGAAAGCATGTGAGCATACATTTCAAATTCCAAGGTCGCATGTGTAGTGTAATATTGAAGACATCGGTGGAGAATATAACATTGTAAATGATAGAAGATAGAATTTATAAGAAACTATCGTTGGATGAAAGTAAAGTTAAATTGGAATTGAGCTCCATCCCGTTGTTGGTTGCAAGGAACAATTAACTGTTTCAGATGATGAAGATCTGTTGGTTTACCTAACTTCCATTGATAAAGAGAACCAGATGTGTCTTTTGTTTGTGGAGGCAAGAAGTAGATCGAAACATGACGAGCAACTGTTGAGAGCAGGGAAAAGTTCTTTTGGTATGAACTACGAAGAGTTGGAGCGAAAATGTTGATTTAGGATCTAATTCCATTACTCTCTACGTAGGAGGAGATGAGCTAGCAAAACAGAATGAAGTGTTAGAGGCGGAAAATTTTTAGCATGCTGTAGAGGTAGATACTGCTGTCGAAACAGATGTGAATATGCCTAATTTTTATGTTGAGCATGTTGTAGAGGCGGATACTAATTTCGAAACATATATGAATATGGATACAGAGAGAGAGAGAGAGAGAGAGAGAGGCATGGGAAGATGGATTGGATATGAGTAAACTTCTAGAATTTGCTAGTAAGATGGTAGTTCAAGAGCTAGTAGATAGAACCGCACTTGAGAAATGCTTTAGTTATACCATTAAAAAGTCAGACCCCTCGAGTTGGGTACAATGTTCTCGGCCAAACTATCGATTAGAACGTACACCAATATGCATACATGCTCTCGGACTAATCAAAGTATGAGCAACGACAAGAGGAGAGGCTCGGCGCAATTAGTCGTCTCTCTTTTGAAGGAGGAATATCCTGGAGAAATGGAAACTCCAACTCGGAAAGTGATCATGGATCTTGTGAAGAGAAAACTTGGTGTGGAAGTATCATACTCGACAACGTTGAGAGGAAAAAATCAGGTTGTTAGTGATTTGCGTGGTAGTCTGGAAGAGAGCTACAAGATATTATATAGTTATTTGTACATGTTAGAGTCTGTCTATCCTAGGACAAAGATAAGTGTTAAATTGGATAAGGAAGGAAAATTCAAGTACCTCTTCATAGCTTTGGGAGCTTGCATTAACGGGTTTCAATTCATGAGGAAAGTGATAGTTCTGGATGCCACATTTCTTAAGAACGAATATGGTGGTGTACTAGTTTTCGCCACAACACAAGAACCCAATCGTCACCATTTTCCTGTTGCCTTTGGTGTGCACGACGGTGAGAATAATGATAGTTGGACTTGGTTTTTCGAGATGCTAAAAAGTGTGGTACCAGACTCATCTAAATTTGTTTTTATGAGTGACAGAAATACTAGCCTCGTTGGTGCTATAGCCAATGTGTTTCCACAACTCACTATGGTCATTGTATATGGCATCTGTCCCAAAATTTGAAAGGGCATGCTTCTAACGTCAACAAAGACGTGGTCGCATGGAGATTCATGGAGTTGAGTAGGTAGTACACGGTGGTTGGGTTCAACTCTGCTTACGAGTCTTTCAAGATAAGATATCCTTCAGCGGCGAATTATGCGGAGGGAAGTACTCAGAAAGAAAAATGGGCAAGGTGTTTTTCCAAGTGTCATATACAATTTGGACGCTAGCAACATCATTGAATCTTTGAACAGTGCATTTAAAAATGAAAGTAAGTACTCCTTGGTACCACTGATGGATGCAATCATAAATAAATTTTCTTTGTGGTTTAATGAACATCAGAAGAATGCAAGATCTGTAACGCCTCAAAACAATCTGGTGCCTTTGGTGGAGAATTACTTGCACAATACATGTATTGAAGCTGAGAGATTACCTGTGCGGGAGCTAAACACTTACGAGCTTGGGTACGAGATCACTGATACTGATGGGAAGAATTATTTGGTGAAATTGGCAGCAAAAAGTTGTAGTTGCAAGGTATATGATTTTGAGAAGTATCCTGTTTGTACGCACTTGCCGCGTTCATATATTTCAAAAAGAATAATGAAGGCGTTGAGGGTCGTGGTAGTGATGTCCGTATAGAAGTGCATGAGCAGTGCACGCTATATTACTGGATGTGCGAAATGGCTTACAACATGACAATTTATTTAGTGTCGGACAAGTATCACTGGAATGTACCAGATGAAATCAAACAACTATAGATCATACCCAAGAATCGCCTAAAGAGGAAAGGAAGAAAAAAGACTAAGAGGTTTCCATTAACTGGAGAACGACGTAAAAGGACACAAAACAAACAACGGGCAAGACATGCCTTCGATTTTTATTGGTTGTTATTTGGGATGTGTAGAAATGAAACTACGTGAAACTGGTTTAAGTGGTAACACTAAAGGAAAACTAGTTCTTATTTTTGGTGTTATTTCAAATTAAATTAGTATTACATATACTAAAACTTTGTTATCATAGGTTTACATTTTATTTAATTGCTTTAACATATAAAATTTAAAATATTCCTGGTTACTATAACATATGTTACAATCGTTATTCTCCATCTATTACCTTGCAATTTCATGAACACTTCTTAGGCGAAAACCATCTTACAAAGGGAAACTCAAAGAAATCTTGAGTTCAAATATAGTGTTGCATAAAAATATCAGTATTCTATGTTAAAGTACAATTATCATAAGTAAAACTACTAAAACAAACATAAAGGTTAGGTAATACTAAAAAGAATGAAAAGCACCAAAAGTATAACTATGAAGAACTTTCGTAACACTAATATCCTATGTATAACTATGAGAAATTTTGTTGGCGCAAATGTTAAATATTTTTGGCGCCGTAACCTGTCAAATCACAAACTTTTTCACTTTTCCTTGCCTTTATTACACGAGATTCTCTCGATTCTATCTCTTTCATTCTCATTCTCATCCCTCTTCTCATCATTCTCATCATTCTCACTCATCTCTCTATCTCCCTCTCTCTTTCATCAATTCTCTCTCTCATCACGTCATGGAGGAGATATTTGAGCTGGACAATTACTGGGATCCATCCGAGGAGGAAAAGCACAACAAGAAGATGATGGACTACTGGGACATGACTAAGTTCGTTGATGATGTCCAAAATGGGATTCCGAGCAGTTCCCCATGTGGGGGACGAATCATCCACAAAGTCTTACCTAAACCAAAGTACCCAGGATATTTTGGTACTTTTCCTGGGAGGAGATACTTCACGTGCAAGAACTTCAAGGTAATTTCAAATTTTCATTGCATTCAGCAAAGTAGAGCTGGTGAAACTAGGCAGTACTACTTGATACGGCTGAAACTTTGTGAACTTGATCTTCTTTGCAGAACGATGGCCTCCACTTTCTTAAACCATGAGTTTTCAGTGTCGAGGAAGAGGTTGAACAATTAAAGAAGCGTATGGATGAGATGGCTGAAGAGTTGGCAAAACTTAAGGAGCATTTGAGGAGGATATGACTTTGTTTGTTTATTGTTTATTTTAGTTTATGTTTTGTTTATGACTTTGTTTATTTCAGTTTATGTCTTTTTTTTTTTTTTTCAGTTTATTTTTATGGTTTGTTAAGGCTCTAATGTAATCTAATCTACCATAGACATTGACCTCTATTGAAGTTCACCAAATTTAGAAGTAAATAGACCAGTTTAAGTTGTGCACAACATTAACAAAACAGAAAACAATTAATTAAGTTTCCAACAACAACCAACAACCACGACGAGACTTTCAAGTTTTTATTTGCTTCATTTATCCATCTTTTTTCCTTTCCGAGCTTCATTGACAAACGTCTCAATTGTTGCCAACATTTTCTCCATTTTGTCAACCTTCTTTTCCACTCTATTTAGTTGCTCTCCTATATTTTTAAGGATTTTCATAACATCTCTCGTATTTGGGGAAGTGGAGCCTTCAGTAGGAGGCTGAGCTGCTTGTTCTGCCTCTTCTATCTTTTCTTCTCGGGAGGCAACATCTTCTTGGTACATATCTTCAAAAAGACATTCAACCCTTCTCCGAGACGCTTAACCCAACAGTCGACAATAAGACATGTCTCATCAACATTGTCGCTCACTTCCGTGATGTCAAGTAGGAGAGCTTCTTCTTCCTCCGTTTTGGTGGGCAGGATGCTTTCAATGTCTTGCGTATGTCAAACCACAATTTTATAGAAATTTTCCACAAATTCCTTAAAAAGTTATAATCAATACTTACCTTAGTTGTGTCCAGTTCCTCATATATTCTTCATAGAGGAAACACTTTCATTTAACTTTGTTTGAATATTGACTTGCACATCCTCGGACAGTTCACATCAGCGTTTCCAATAGGTTCTCTGAATTTAAGGCCCAACTGCGGAATTGCCTCAAAAGCAAGAACCTACAAAATCAACATTTTCATAAGTGGTCAATAATAAACAATAATAACAATGTCGTAATGCTCTTTAACTTACCTCCAGTGGAATACAGAAACCTGGAAGAGGCCATAAAACCTTCTCCTTCACCTGAACTTTAAAATGATTCAGGGTGTGATAGATCTCCTTCAACATGTAATCGTAGGAGTATATCCCCCACAGAAAGGTCTTGCAAAACTCAAGATCAGTCATTGCTCTTTGGAAAAAATCCAAAACATTTTTTTCACCCTCTTCACTCTTGGTTTGCGCTCAAACCACACTTGCTAAGAAGTACAAGACCGCAATCTTCAGTCTGTCTCTATGGGGTTCCATTCCCTCTAGCTTCGCTTTCAAATCCTTCAACCTTATTGTTCCCTTGAAATGTCGGTTCATAAAATATGTACTACTCATCTCCTTGTACCCAAGAAGATAGTTGCGACAGCCTAGTCATGATATCAATGCGCGTTCCCTCAGGCCATACCGGATGGAAACACCATTGATGATGAACCACACTTCTTTTTGCTTGGAGATTTTGACAGTCCGCAACAACAACATCCACATCTCCTGAACCTTGTGGTTTTGTTCTATTTTCATGTGGAACATGTGTTTGAATTGAGGATGTTCCTCAAACCACCTTCTCTCCGACAGACTGAGCTTTTGGTCCAGGCTCTCAAGAGTGTCAATAGCTTCTGCTATGAAACACATGTCCCCAACTTTATTTTTTCTTGTACTCCGTTTATAAGAAATACATTCGAGATGGTTTGATTGCCATAAAATCCTCCTATAAGTTAGATACAATTCTACCCCAATTATATCAGTAATACATCAACACTTCAATATAGTTCTACCTCATGTAACATAAATTTCTACCCCAACTATAAGAAATTCCTCACTACTTCTACCCTAGAATTACGCATACTTTACTCACCCACATGTTCCTCCCAAAACGTAATGTAACTGGCATCAAAATCTACGAATCAAAATCAATTGCTAATTGGTTACCTAGAAGTGCTCTGGATTGGTACTAGGAACTATTGCAAACCGATCCCTCTCCTCCTCTCCTTCAGATTCACTTTCTCCACCATCTACTTCTTCCTCTTCATTGTTTGCATCTTTCTCTTCGTCCTCATTATCTACTGCTTCCTCTCCATTTTTTGCATCATTTTCTTCATCATCACCATCTTTTGGTTCCTCTTCGTTATTTGCGTCAAGAAATTCTTCATTATCGTCTTCATCCTTGTCCTTGTTTTTATCCTTGTCTCTGCCGTCAGTCGAGGCGGCCTCCTCACCTTCGTTGTCTACATCGTCGTTTATCGGCGCCGAAGCCTCCACCGCAGCATCCACGAGCAAATTTATCTTCGGTCCATCGCTCGGATTCGATGCCTCCGTCTTCTCTGTCGGCTCTACAATCTTCACAGCAGCAGCAGTCTTCGCTGACTTCACCTTCTTTGACTTCTTCTCCTCTTCTTTCGTCAGATTCGCCTTCCTCTTCCGACTTCCTCCTTCACGATTACCTTCTCCGTTTCTTTCTTCTCCATCTTCGAGCCCCGCCTTGTTTCCACCATTTTGAAGATTTGATAAGCAAGCTTTCTCGACAAATCGGTTCTTAGTTTCCCTAGTTTAATTTCAAAGAAGAGACGATTTCTTTGATTTCTCAAGTTCAAAACGACGATTTTAATTGAAATTCGATTTAGGGGTTTGATTTTGGTAGAATTATTTTGTTTTAGTTTCTCCTTTTTTAAAAATATAAATAAATCTGGTTGAATCCGATATTTTGGGTCGGGGGGATAAAACCCATGTAGAGATTGTAATTTCCCCAACTTTAGCTTAGGTTTTAGGTAATTCACTCATTTTTGAATTAAAAATTAATGTTTAACAGTTCTATTCTTTTTGAGGAGCTTTTAAGTTTACATGTTAAGACATAAGGGCAATAGAGACGATTCCTCCAAAAATTAACAGTTTTGAATTTGAAAGTTTGAGTATAATTTTAGTATTTTGAATTTAAAGCTTCATATTAGGGGCTTTTTGGTTAAAAATATTAGGGTTTAAGTTTAGTTTTTGAAAGTGGCAGAGTCCGGGAGCAAAATGAATGTTTGTAACCAAATAAATAAATAAACAAATATATATTATTCTCATTTTTGATCTTCTAATCTTAGTAAATATAGCTTTGTTAACTAAATTTACAAAAAGATAATTGTTCTATTTCTAATAAAAAAATAACGTAGTAATTGTTATACATGAAAAATAATTATAAAGACAATCGCACAAAAAATCATAAAAGAAGTAGATTTTTTTTCCGTCTTGTTTGTATTAGACAATAATGTACAGAGTTATTAGCCAAAAGAGATGATGAAATAACCTTCTACATCTCTAAGCTAAAAGACGCTATAATTAGGAATTATTAAACTTCGGACAAAAGACCAAATTCTAAAAAGAAATGATGAAAGACTCTCACCGACAAATAAATGATGTAACCACTTGGGATGACCTGGAGTAAGGAAGAAAGTAAGTTTTTTTGGTTACGCTTTGTGCGATGAGAAAAGCATCTCTGTTACCGATCTTCTAACATATTCCAATTTCCAATCAATCAAAAAATTCCAGCAACATCAATAATCATGATACATGATGCCTGAGTGAACACCAGTCCTTAGGCTTGTTAATTGCTTTAACCAGATCAAAAGTCTCTGTGTGGAAAACCTCTGATTGTACGAGGAGCACAATCTTAATGCAAAACCCAATTCTCAGTACTATCATGTGTTTGATTCTTGTTGCAATCTCCTTCAGAAGACATTATGTTAATGTTTTGATGCTTTAGTATAAATATAATGTTTAGACAATTGTAAATGGTATGGATCAAAATCAGTAAAATGAAATGTTCTTCTTCAAGTTATAAGCTTTCTTTGATCTTATTTATATGGTATCAAATCCATGGAAATATCTTCTTCTTTAAGCATATCTCATTGCGTCACGCTCACACTTACATCTACCAACTATCTTCTATAGGAGACACAGTCTGAGTCATTTCTCTCGAATTGGAAGCTGCTTGGCTTTGTCAGTGGATCTTTGGTTCATCCAACACCAGTCATAACTATTACAACAAGTAGCATGGCTGCAAATGCTGCTAATCACGAGTGTGATCATTGGGTCATTACTGACCAAACAGTCAGAGCTTGGCTGTTTGGTTAACTGTCTGAAGAAGCCTTAAGGGTTGTGTATGGTTTACAAACATCTCATGAGGTATGTATGTGTTTAGCTAACAAATACAATAGAGTTTCTGAAACAAGAAAGCTATATCTACAAAAAAAAAGACTACAAACAACAACTAAGTCGCAGAAACCTGTGGCTGAGTATTTGAGTGAGTTTCAAATGATTTGTGATCAGTTAGAATCCATAGGATCTCCATTCTCAGAATAAGAAAAGATTTATGGTGTTCTTCATGGTTTAGAAAGAAAATATGAGTCCATATGTACTAACATTGAGTAGTGAATAAATATGTTTCCTAAAACCACGTTTGAAGATGTCACTTATAAACAGACTGTCTATGAAGACAAGATACAATAATACAACTCATCTGCTATAAAAACTCTTCACCTTGACTTTCAAGCTAGAAGAGGCTCAACAATGCTTGTAATTACAACAACTATTGCAGAGGTTATTAAAATAGAAGAAGAAGTCAATACAACAATCATGCAAATATAGATTCAAGAGGTCTTACTCCACACAAAGTCGTGATTTTCATCAAAGGTTTATTGCAAGTCTAAAAGGAGACTCAAGCACAAGATCAACATGTTATATATGTTGAAAGTTTGACCATTGTGCCTTCAAGTGTTTCAGTCAACATGATGTTGAATTTCAACCTCCTGACAATGTCTGATGCACTAGTTACTTTTTGTGTCTAAATAAGACCACAATTTAGGGACTGAATGATATCCAGTTACCGATGCTTGAGCACATATTAGTAACTCTTCTCAGAATCTTCAAACAGCAGAAGATTAGTCTAGAAGTGACTAAGAAATTGTTGGCATGGAAAATTTCTTCCCATAACACACATTGGGTTGATCCCTCTTCAGACAATGTCAGGTAATTTAACTTTGCAAGATGTGCTTGTATGTCCTAAAATTACAAAGTATTTGCTATTTGTAACTAAATTCACTGCAGCTTATTCATGCTCTTTTAAATTTGATGCGTATGATGTTCGTGTAAAGGAAAAGCAAACAAAGTAGCTCTTGACACAAGGAAGCAACCATAAGGATCTATATGTGTTGGAGAATCCCTCTTTTACAACCTTAGATTTCGATAAACCACAAACCATTAGTGATGAAGTTTGGAATAACCATCCTAGCTCAAAGACTCTCGAACATCTATCTGCAACCAAATCTACATATATAAATAAAGTTATGAACAAGCTATGTGAGTCATGTTAGCTTTCAAAGAGTACTAGGCTTCCCTTCTTTTCTTCAAATTATGCAACTACAAGACCAATTGAAAGGATTCATTATGATTTTTGGGGTCTTTCGCCAGCGTGTTCAGTTAAGTGTTTCAAATATTATGTAGTCTTTGTTGACAACTTTTCATGGTATTATAGGTTTTATTCTTTCAAATCCAAGTCAAACTTCTACTCAATCTTTCTGTTATTTCAACTATTTGCTGAACTACAATTGTAAGAAAATTTATATGTTCCGATGTGATGGTGATGGTGAATTCGCATATACAAAATTTGTGTCTCATCTACCAAAATGTGGGATAAAACATCTACTATCGTGTCCTCACACACCTCGAGAAAGTGGTAGTGGAGAGAGGAAGCATATACACATTACTAAACTTGGTCTTTCAATGATATTTCGAGCCAAGGTTCTTCAAAAATACTGGGTAGAAGCATTCTTCACCTCAGCTTATCTCAGTAACTAGATTCCTTCTTCATCTCTGGGAAGTCACTTAAGCCCTTGTTAAGCCTTATACTCTAATAAACCAGATTATTATGCCTTAAAAACTTTTGGATGTACTTGTTGTCCATCTCTTTAGCTTTATACTTCAAACAGTTGGACCTTAGATCACTTAAATGTCTTTCATGGGATACAATGCTAAATACAATGGGTATAAGTTTTTGTATCATCCTATAGGCAGAGTCTACATTGGCCGACATGTGTTATTTGATAAAAAAGTTTTCCTTCTCCAACAATCACCTTAGCTGTTTTACATAACAATATATCTTCAAGTGGTAATGTGTTGCCATGAAACATTTATCTTTTCAAGAACACCACTCTCAAAACATATCCATGTGATTTCTTAAAATAATCAAGAACTTGAGATGTCTGCTTCTTCATATATTTCATCTCTTTCTCAAGAAATTGCACTTGAAAATTCTCCTCCTTTTTTTCACTGACTTAGAATTTCCTCCTCTAGTGTTACCAGTTGTGTCTACTATGGTTGAAGATGATAATACTGGGTGTCCACATATATTAAACCTGCTTCAATAAGCAACATCTTCTCCTCATAGGTTAGATACACCTAAACGCTTCCTAGAATGTCTAGTTCAAGTTCAGAACCAACTTCTTTACATCCTCATGCAACAACACAATATCAACATAAAATGGTGATACACTCAAAAGCATGTATTTTCAAACTAACTCCTTGTTTTGCTCTTGTTGCACTAACATGCCCCGTTGAAGAACCAAGAGTTGTAACAGCTGCATTAAAGCAACCTAGCTAGAACAATGCCATGACAGAAGAAATAGACTCATTTTTTGAAACCAAAACTTACTCATTGGCACCATATACACCTGACATGAATGTTCTTGGATTTAAGTGGGTATTCAAAAAAAAGTTGAAGGCATATGGTTCATTCGAAAAACTAAAGGCTCAATTAGTTGCCAAAGGCTTTGATTAAGAAGAAGACATCGACTACCTTGAAACATATAGTCCTATTGTGAAGACTGAAACAATTAGATATGCATTTCATGTTGAAATTTTCTGAAAATGGGACATCAAACAACTAGATGTCAAAAATGCTTTTCTTCATGGTGATTTGGTTGAAACTTTGTATATGCATCAACCACTTGGGTTCAGTGATCCTGACAAACCAGACTATGCGTGGAAGCTTCGTAAAGCTATCTATGGTCTCAATAAAGCACCTAGGGAGTTGTTCAACAAATTTAATAACGACCTACTTGATTTTAAATTTATATGTGTTGCAAGGGATATCCTTCTCTATTTTTTATGAACAAAATGGTAGTATCATACTGCTTCTACTCTGTGTTGATGATATGATTATGAATGGAAAAAAATGATTTAATTTTCAAGCTATTAGCCTCTCTATACACTCAATTCAAGATGAAAGATATGTTGTAGTTACATTACTTCATGGGAATTCAAGCAGTGATTCATGACAATGGTATGTTTGTAAGTCAAGAAAAATACACTGAAGATCTCGTACATGTTGCAGGAATGACTAACAATTCCAATAGCTACTCCTCTTCTAATACAACTGGATAATATCTGAGATCAAGATGAACGATTTCCATAGCCTACTTATTTCAAAAGTTTGGCAGGAAAATTACAAAATTTAACTCTCACCTGGCAAAAAATTCAGTTTGCAGTCAACTACATATGTCAAAAGATACATGCTCCCAACCAATCTGATTTCAACTTGCTCAAAAGGATTCTAAGATATTTGAGAGAACATCAAATTATGAAATTTCAATTTACTTCAGACACATATTCCACTCTCAGAGCTTATAGTGACACTGATTGGGCTAGAAGCAAACAAACAAGAAGATCTACGGTAAGGTTTTGCACATTTCTAAGATCTAATATTATCTCTTGTTCTGGTCAAAAGCAAACATGTGTCTCAAGAAGTTCGACTTAAGCAGAATACATGTCTCTTTATGACACTGCTGCAGAGCTAAAATGGTTAGAACATCTACTTGCATACACTAGTTTACCTCAATCATCACCTCCAAAACTTTATCGTGATAATCTCTCTCAACCCAACTCTTCACAAAAAGTATAAGCATTTTGAAACACATTTTCATTATGTCTGTAAAAGAGTAGCAGCACGGAAGCTAATTGTTCACATTACATAAAAAGTCTCTTTGCGAGGAAAATCATTCCCCGCAAATTTACAATGGTCTTCTCAGGATTTTGTTGCGTGTTAAGTCGTCATCGCAAATTTTCGAGGGAAAAATGATGTTGCAAACTCCTCTTAAATTTGCGAACAAAATGACTTCTCTCTCGTCGCAAATTGGTCTCAAATTTGCGATGAAATTACAGTAGTAGGAAATTTTTGAGGGTCCAATACAAATCTCTCGTAAACTTTGAAGTCCCTAAACCGTGAATCCCGAATGGTTATAGCAAATAATTGGCAATTTCCAAAGGGAAATATAATCATGTATCTTACAAAAATAATCAAACATAATTTCAAAAATTCATATTTTCGAAAATAACAAAAAATTATCATAACATACTACACATGTTAACCAAGTAATTTGAAAAGTTTTAAAATGAAATCAATTTGAGTACTCAAATTTTACTTAAGCAAATTCATATAATTTGTATTATTTTATATTTATAAACACTTATACTTATGTTTTTAACATTTCAAAATGTATAATTATGGTTTACAATTGTTTTTCTTAACAAAAATATTTTTAGGTTTTCCTAAGAGGTTTTGCTTTTATTCTTCGAAAATCCCTCGCGAATCTTTGATACATCAAAAAGGTTTCTAAACTTCAAACCTCAAATTTTTACAGTGAATTTGTGATTTCAAGATATGGCATTGTCAGATAGTTTGTAACATACTCGAGCATAACACAAAGGATTTACAAAATTTTAACATCTTTGGAATGATCATAACATATTATACATATTCACTACAAATAATGTTAAGAAGTATGGAAAACAAGATATAAGTAATTTTTTATATATTGCATTGTGATAAATTGATCATATAATGTTTGTAAAAATTATAAAAGGATTTGCTAGGGATAAATTCCTCGCAAAATTTGCAAAAGATTTGCGAGAACGTAGCAAATCCCTTGCAGATTCGACTTACATTTTATGTCCTTAAACACTAAACCTTAAAATTATTGCGAGGGATTTACGAGAGATCGTAGCAACCCCTCGCAAAATTTGGCAAAAAAATTTAAAAGTTCAAATAGCTAACGCGATATTCTTAAAATCTGCGAGGGATCTGCGATGAATTGTAGGAAATTTCTCATAAATTTAGCGGAAAAATAAAAAGTTTGATGGAAAATTTTTTTTTAGCACGCTATGCTAAAATTTTAGGAGGAATTTGCACGGGTCCTCGCAAATCCCTATGTATATAATCTAGCACTCGTTTAAGCATTTGCTCAAATCCGAAAAACACAACTATCTCACGTACTTTTCATTCTCAACAATATTAGGTAATATTCTAAGTTTTAATATTATTTCATTAGAAATAGGATTGTAATGATTTTTCATGTTTCTTATTTTTTTGGAATAGAAGATTAATATTTAAATTATATAAAGTTTTGAAAAGTTTGAAGATTTAGAACTTGTTTTGGGTTTTTATATGTACGTGAAATGAACTAGTGTAGGAATTGAAATTGTAGGATTGAAAAAAATAAAAAAATTTAATGCTAATTCACATTTAGATAGGATTCTAATTTTAGGAATATATGGTTAGTATAGTTTATACTAATCTAAAATGGTTTTAGCTAGGATTGGAATTTATAAAATGGCAAAACTATAAAATGGATTTTTTAGAATTGTACTTTATAAAATATGCTATAGTCTATGGAGTTTTAAAAATGTAATAAGGTTTGTAAATTATATAATATTTTATAATAGATGTAATTTTTAAAAACTTTTGTATACATATTTAACATATTTTTAATTTTAAAAAAAATTCATTTATGCATATTTGCGTGGGACTTGCCAGAGAAGTCAGAAATCCATCGCAATATCAAATTTTGTCATCAAACTTTATAAATTCAATTTTCCCCGCAAATTAATCACAAATGACTTGCAAAATTGCGACTATTTTACGAGGAAACTCATTTGCGAGATTTGATACGTGAAGGATTTGGTTTCTTCGCAAATGCCTCGCGAAAGGCCATTCGCGCGAGAATTGGTAGCGATTCTTCCCTTGCAAATGACTTGTTTTCTTTTGTGTCATCACATTTTTTGAAGTTCTATAACTAACAATCGCTTGTTCCTGTCATAGAACCGTTGTGCTCTGTTCTGCTTTTAGGTCTAAGATACTTCGATCACAAGTATCTAAACCTTTTGCTTTCATTTTAAGAGAAGATGTATAAAAAACTAATCACTTCTTTATTAGATTAGAAAACTCTCTCTGAAAAACTAATCTCTCAACTCTCATAATCCTTAGACAACTCCTAAGAATTACCTTTTATTTATATGGTTTAGACATCTCCTAAACTCATATGGAATTGTAAAATATCTAAATTTTCTTTTCTCTAATATAAGCTAAATCACCTTATTTAGAGTATTATCCTTTTAATGTTGAAATTATCCAACATTCTCCCCCTTAATTCCAACATGAATCTCGGGTACATGAATTTCTTGAACTCCAAGCAAACTCCTCATTTCTTTGTACTTGTTTCTTCCCAACGGTTTAGTAAGTATGTCAGCCTTCTGCTCTACTCCTGGAACATGCTCAACTTCGATTTACTGATTCTCTATGCACTCTCGTATGAAATGGTATTTCGAGAGTATATGTTTGCTTCTTCCATGAAACATCGGGTTCTTGGTTAAGGCAAAGGCCGACTTATTGTCGATTCTCAACGTGACCTTCTCATCCTTAGCTCCAAGAATTTCATGCAGCAGATCTTTTAACCATATGGCTTGCTTTGCAGCTTCTGTAGCAGCCATAAACTCCGCTTCGCAAGATGACAAAGCAATTGTCGGTTGTTTTTGTGAAGTCCACGTGATCAAAGACGTTCCATAGTAGAATACATGTCCTGAAGTACTTCTACCTTCATCAACGTCTATATTGTGGCTACTATCACTGTAACTTGCAAGTCTGCACACGCCATCTCTTTTAAAGAAGAGTCCATATTTTATGCTACCTTTCACATACCTTAGCACATGTTTGAGAGCTTGCCGTGTGACACCCTTGGTGATTGCATATATCGGCTCAAGACTCCCACTGCATAAGACAAATCTGGCCTTGTGTGAAGCAAATATCTAAGGCATCCTCTTGTTCTTCGGTATCTAGTTGCATCTATCTCTTCTTCGTCTTCAGCTTTTGAGAGTTTGAGATTTCTTTCCATTGGTACATGAGCCATGTTACACTGACTCATGTCTGTATCTTCAAGTATAACCTTTGCGTATCCTTCTTGTTTCACCTTGATACCATCGGCTGCTTGTAGAACCTCAATGTCGAGGTAGTATGATAACTTTCCCAAGTCTGACATCTCAAATCTCTTTGCCATATCTAGCTTGAATTGTTTGATGATTTAAATTGATGTTCCCGTCACAAACAAGTCATCAACATAGATAGCAATAATTAGAAGCTCCTTTCGATCTTTCTTTGTGTAAACCGCAGGCTCCTTTTTACACTTATCGAATCCCATTTGCTTCAGTGTATTGTCAAGTTTTAAGTTCCAAGCTCTAGGAGCTTGACGAAGACCGTAGATTGCTTTGTTCAGTTTGTAGACATACTCTTCTTTTCCCTTCTCCTCATAACCTTCAGCTAAGTCACTATTTAGAAATGCAGTTTTGACGTCTAAATGGTGAATCTCCCACCCGTTAGTAGCCGTGAGTGATATCAACAACCGAATGGTTTCAATTCTAGCCACCAGAGCAAATACCTCATCGAAATCAATACCTTTTTGCTGCACATACCCTTTAGCTACAAGTCTCGATTTGTACTTATTTACGGTCCCATCAATATTTCTCTTGATCTTGAATATCCACTTTAAGCCTATGGGTTTAACTCCTTATGGTTTCTTAACGAGCTCCCATGTCTTGTTCTTTAGTATAGATTCAAGTTCAGCTAACATTGCTTTTACCCATTCTTTGCTAACAGCTGCTTCCATATAGCATTCTGGCTCACCATCGATGGTAAAAAGCAGCTTGATTCCTTCATGTTCTGCAAACAGTACATAGTTCTCACGGTACTTTGGTTTCCTCACTGCTCTTCCAGCTCGTGTTGTGAGTTGTTGTATTTCATGTTGCTCATTTGTTGCTGTCTCAACACTCTCTAGTTCCGTAGGATCATATTCATTTGGATCTGTGTCGACATAATCACTTGTTTCTTCTTCATCGGGTTCCTGCTCATTAATAGCATGATCGTGGTCTGGTCAAGTGTCTTCTTCTCCGTTCCTCTGTTCATAACTTGCTGAAATTATGAAGTTCCCAGGCTCTGTTCTGGTATCATATCCTGGAAGTGAGGACCCGTCCAATCCCTTTTGCTCATCGAAGATGACATCTCTGCATACGATTACCTTTTTGTGATTGGTTTGTAGAGTCGGTATGCTTTGGATCCGGGCTCCGTCCCTAAGTTTATCACAACTTTGGCTCTGTCATCAAGCTTCCTGATATTCGGACCATTGGTTTTAGCATAAGCTACGCACCCGAAGATCCTTAAGTGCAACATGTTCGGTTTTCGTTCATTTAAGCATTCGTAAGGAGTCTTTCCATTCAAGGCTTTTGTTGAAACACGGTTGATCAAGTATGTTGCGTGACGTACAGCCTCGCCCCAGAACATGTTTGGTATCTTCATCCCTTCCAACAGGCTTCTCGTCATCTCCATAAGGGTTCGGTTTCTCCGTTCAACTACGCCATTTTGTTGTGGCGTATATGGCGCCGTGTAATGTCTTTGTATCCCATTGTTTTCACAAAATTTGTTGAACTCGATTGAATTAAATTCCCCACCCCTATCTGTACGAAATGTTTCAAGTCTTTTCTTGCTTTTTTTCTCGACATACTCCTTGAACCTTTTAAATTGATCATAAGCTTCACTCTTTTCACTTAGCAAAAGCGTCCACATGTATCGTGAAAAATCATCAATTAACACAAACACATATCGCTTATTAGATGGGGTTGGAGGTGATATTGGTCCACATAAGTCTCCGTGGACCAATCCTAACACTTGCTTTGCACGATAAAGTGACTGGGAGGGGAATGGAGCTTGAGTTTGTTTCCCAAGTTGACACACATCGCAGATCTCCTTTTCTTGAGCAATCTGTGGTNAGGTTTTCACCCAAGAAATCACTGCAAGCGTACAGTTAAGTACGTTGTAGTGGTTCGGGTATCGAATCCACAAAGACCAACGTGTACAAAGAACTTTTATACCAATTACGGGCTAAGGCGGAGAAGAAATGATTGGTGAAGGAAACTAATTTCGAAAGCAAGCAAGTAAACAAGAGTTGTAAAACAATTTGGGGAAGACGCTAGGCAAAGGGTGTTCTCAG
>OVAN01007267.1:0-19928 GCA_900406275.1 Anastatica hierochuntica | reverse complement strand
GATTCGATGGGGTGCGTTTCTCGAGGCAAAGACGGCTTTAAATAGGGGAACAGAGCTGCGGGATGACCTAGGGCTTCTTCGGTTTGGCCTAAACCGGGTTGGTTGGTTCGGTTCAATTCCGATTCTGGGTCGGGGTCACTACATTAGCAGCCTGATTTTCTCATTGGTTTATAGTTGCCTGATCATGTAACGAGTTTTAGATGGTTTTTACCTGCCTTAATTTGCAGCTCCGAGAATTTCAGTTGTTTTTTAGACTTTTTGTTTAATTCTTGTTATGTTCTCTAAACTAATATTAAGCAGTCGAAGTCTTGATGGGTTATTGTGTTCTCTAACATCGGAAATACACCAATACCTATAATAGAAGTTAGTCATCAACTAATGCATCTTCTACGTCCTGGTATTTCTACGTCGTAAATTTCAAATATGTCACCGTCTTCAAAGGTGTCTTCATCGTCATCAACTAATGCATCTTCTACGTTTTGGTATTTAGAATCTTCACAAGATGATCCTTCTTTCACACCACGTTTTTTTTGCTTTTTCCTTAATCTCAATGCACAGTCGTAATCTGTTTGATTTGCAAAGTCCTAAAAAGCCATGAAATTGTTGTACGTTTCTAACTCTAATAGAATGTGTATCATGATCGACTTTCGGAAACTTTTTGTTTGGTATCATATAACTCAACTCTAACTCATACATGCCACAATCCAATCCATAATCCTCATATATGATAACTCCTCTTTCACGTGTGTTTCCTAGTTTTAATTAGGTTTAATATAATTTCGGTTTAATTTATTAATATTAGACCAAGATAACTAGCAAAAAAATATGTTCTGGGTTAACATTAACCAAAATCGATTTTAGGTTAATATTAACCGAAATTTATTTCGGTTCACGTTTTAGTTTACCAATAAATTTTTGGTTTGTCATAAATCTGGTAAAAATTCTGTCACAAAAACTGCCATCAAGTACATGACTATCCAGTAAATATATTTTCTTAACGAAAAATTTCCATGTTTAAAAACTGCTACCAAGAAAACACAAACGTTTACCACAAAATATAAACCTGTTAATAAAAACTTCCAGAAAAATTATGTTTTCCACATTTAAGAAATCTGCCATCAAGTAAAGAAAATCTATGGCGAAAAATTGTGGAGAAGCTCAAAATCCTGCCAAATAAGGAATTCCTGCCACCAAAGTTTACAGAATTACTCATAAAAACTGCTGAAAAAACAAAAAATTGCCGCAGATAAATATACCATATGCAATATGTCTGCCGTAGTAAAGAAAAACTGCCATCAAATATGGCAGATTTAATAAAATTGCCATTGCCAATCTGAAAAAAAATAATGGCAAATTTTGTGATTTGTTTTTTTAAATACAAAGCTGTGAGGGGCGTTTTAGTCAGTAAAAAGAGTTTAGTAAGTTTCAAAAATGTGAGTCATACTCGTAATAAAATAATTTTTATAGGTCATTTTAGTTTTTTCCCCTATATAAAAACAAATAAAATAGAAGATTCATGAGTATTAAATTTTCATAACATTTTTTATATGAAATTCTATACCATAACAATTATATATCACACAATCTATATTAAAAAAACTATTTATTATCTATCCCGTGTGTAGCGCGGGAAACGTACTAGAGGCTAGCTACATAAAATGACAACATCCAACCAAATTTTTCCACAGGAGCCTAAGATACGCAAAAAAATAATATATAAATACTTCAAAATTTATTTTAAAAATACATTTTCTATTGGAAGTATATATTTTAAATGAAGCAAGTATACAATGATCAAGAGAAAGTAACTTGAAAAAAGTCTACAGTAAAAATACTATAACTAATAAAAATTTAAAGATGCATGATGGTAAGATTGTACATAGTCTTATGGAATTTTTTATAAAACTTATATGAAAAACGTTTCACCACTCTCTACCAAATAAAATAAAAAATTGTAAAAAAGAGAATTCTAGAAGTACACTAAATGAAGATAATATATAAATTCTACATTTTTAAAACTTATAATTAAGTATGAAAAATAAAAATTTCATATCATAATGTATTTATGCATCTTACTTATATATACTACAAATAATATGTGTATTGTAGAATTATGTTCGTTAAATTTATAGTGGTTCGATAAAATTCATCTTCTCTGTTATATGTCAAAAGATATTATTTTCGAAATATGAAAATACTTTTATTTAATAATTACCAAAGAAACTATAATATACCATGTATTTGTTTCTAAAAAAATATACCATGTATTTTATGTATTAATGAGAAAATTGTCTTTATGAAATAATTTTTAAAAAAAATTAATTTCTTTGTTTCTATTTTTTTTCTCTTTCTCATTCTTCTTTACAAAACCTTCCATCCTTCTTTTCTTTAAAAAATATCAGGAAAAGAAAAATAATTTCAAATATACTAAAAGCATATACTTTTCCATCACATCATAACTTAATGATTTTGAAATGCATCTTATCTATTAAAAGAGAAGTACACAACCTTTTTCATGTGTAAATTTTTAAAATAAATAAATTTTAAAAATGTTATTTTTTTTTGTCAACCAGATTTATTAATTGATTAAAACTGATTTACATTGTTTGTACAGAGCTTTTCAAATGAACATCACAATACAGAATTACCATAATAATATTACATTCATCTGCTCTTATTACGACCATTTGATTTTTCATTCTGTTCTATTGAGCCTAGCATCTTTCGACAGTTTATCTGCTATTTTATTCTGCTCTCTCGGTATATATTTAAAAAGAAAATTTCTTTGTTTGGCTGTTAATGATCTAATGTCTCATAGATATGAGGATAAGCCACAAATATTGCTAGAGACATTATAACCTGAAGTTTTCCACTTTTTGAGAAGGCTATATATAGTTTTATTGTCTCCACAAAAATGAACTTTGTCATAGCCAAGCTGGTTTATTTGAAAGATGGCATCCCTTAGTGCATAAATTTCTGCTTCCAAAGCACTTCCTATAGGCTCAATGTAAGAGGAGCTCTGTACTTTACCTGTGCCATCTGAAGAGGTAAGAAACCAGGCTATGCCAGCTCCTTCTGCAGGAGAAGTCCAGGATGCATGAACAAAGCATTCCATGCGACCCTCTTGGTGTCTACTTGAATTATCATCCAAATAGAATGACTAGCTTGAAGTCTCCGTTCCCTCTTCATTTGCTTCTACCCATAACTGATTTTCTTTAATTGCTTTAGATACAATTTCAGGTATAGGTATTCTTTGGTTTTGGAAGAGAAGCAAATTCCTCGCCTTCTATATATACCATCCAACAAAGCTGGCAAGGTTAACTGTTTTATCCTTAATCACAGAGATTGATGAGATGACTTGATTCACTTTTTGATGCAGCATGTTAGCACATGTATTGTCATCAACCAGAGAGGAAAGAGAGCCCAAACTCCAAACTTCTTTTGAAACCCTGCATTCAAAGATAAGATGTTGCCCTTCCTCATATTCTCCACAAAGGTTACATGTAGTATCTAATTTTAATCCTCTCTGTTTCAAAAGATTCCCCACAGGTAAACCATTGTTTAAAATTCTCCACCAAAAAAACTTGATTTTTGGTGGGATTTCGAGTTTCCACAACTTGTTGGAATTAAAACCATATTGTTGTGTTAAGTGACTGCTGTTTGGTCCATTGTGGCATAAATGATACGCTGATTTTACACTATATTCCTCATTCTTTGAATATATCCACTCTATTTCATCCTTTTTCCCAATTATACTCGGCCTTAGTCTTTTAATCAATGGTATGTCCACAGAGTCTACATATTGTTGTAGCTTATATTCATTCCAAGTTCCAGATGTTGAATCTATCAAGTCTGAAACAGTCTGGATATTTAAAGGATTAGATACATTATTAATCTTGGCTGACCTTGGAGGCAATGTAGGTAACCAATTATCTGTCCATGGTCTTATGTTGTGCCCATCACCCACACTCCATCTTAATCCTTCTTTAATCAGTGGTATACTTTGCTTGATTCCTTTCCAAGCATAAGAACTTTTTGCCCTTGAATCTGCTTCCAAGAAAGAAGTTTTAGGAAAATATTTAGCCTTATATACGCTTGCTAATAGTGATTGTGGTTGTTGTATAATTCTCCACCCTTGTTTTGTTATTAAGGCTTTGTTGAAATCTTTAAAGTCTCTGATTCCTAAACCTCCCTTTTTTTGCAAACAGTTACCTTATCCCATGGAATCCATGCCATTTTATTTGCTTCCTTTACTGAAGACCAGAAAAATCGCCTAATAATTTGTGTCATATGTTTGATTAGTTTTCTTGGTAGCAGGAAACATTGCATAGCATAATTAGGTATGGCTATAGCAACTGATTTAATCAATGTTTCCTTACCAGCTGGAGATATTATTTTTGTATACCAGCTGTTTGTTTTCTCCTCTAATTTTCTTTTTGGAAACAAAAAAGAGGCATTTGTGTTTCTATCTATGGTTTCAGGCAGACCTAAGTATTTGCCCATTCCTCCTATTTTATTAATTGAAGTGATCTGACTTATTCTGTTTTGTGTTTAAGATGAGGTACCTTTGCTAAACATCAGTGAAGATTTAGTGAAGTTAACTCTTTGTCCTGATGCTTTTCTATATATGTCGAGAGTTCTCATAACTTCATTGCATTCTTGATCCGTTGCTCTGCAAAATAAAATCGGTTCATTTGCAAAGAGCATATGAGTAGTAGAAGGACCACCTCTACCTGGTCTGAAACCATGGATTTTTCCTTTCCTGCTTAGACTTGATAGTATAGATGATAATCCTTATGTGCAAATTAAATAGATGTATGGAGACAAAGGATCCCCTTGTCTAATGCCTCTTTGTGGGACTATCTTTCCTACTGGTTCCCCATTGATTAGTCTTGAAAACGTGGTTGATTTGATACAAACCATGATCCATTTGCACCATTTCTCAGCAAAACCCAAAGATTTAGGCATATATTCGATATAACTCCATTCCAACTTATCAAAAGCCTTCTCTATGTCTAAATTCCATGCTACAGTTTTATGTTTCCTTACTCTAGTAGTTAAGCTATGCAACATTTCATGCGTTATCAGGACGTTATCCGTAATGAGTCTTCCAAGGATAAAGGCAGATTGATTCTCACTAATAATTTGATTCATCAATGGTTTTAGTCTCTCAGCCATGACCTTTGAAATAATCTTGTATGCTACATTACATAGACTAATTGGGCGATAATGTTTAACTTCCTTCGGTTCATTGATTTTTGGAATCAAACAAAGATATGTATGATTCATTTCTGATTGCAGGACGGTTGTATTAAAGAAATTTTGGACAAAGTTTATGGTACCTTTTCTGATTGACCTCCAATGATGTTTGAAGAAGCCTGCCGTTAAACCATCGGGACCCGGAGCTTTCTCTTGATTCATTTTCTGCAATGCACTGAAAATCTCTTCTTCTGATATTGGCTGGGTTAGCCTATCATTCATCCCCTGCGTGACTTTTGATTTGATAGGATTTACATGCTTAAGTACTTCTTCAGTAATAGAATTATTTGTCTTGAACAAATTACTGAAGTATGTCTTTATGACTCTGATTATATCTTCTTTCCTTGTCCATATAGTACCCTGCTCAGCTGTAATATAAGAGATTCTATTAATATGTCTTCTTTGCTTAGTTACTGCATGAAAAAACGCGTGTTTCTATCGCCTGCACGCAGCCATTGGATTCTGCTCTTGACTCTCCAATACTCCTCCTCTTTTTTATATTCTTGTCAAAGATTTTTATTTAGTTCATCAATGTAATTGAAATTTGGATATTTTTCCTCATAGGCTTCTTGGAGTTTAAGTTGGATGCTTTGAATCTCCTTTTTTGCGTTGACCTGATTGTTCCTTTTCCATTTTGAAAGCTCGTTCCTGCATTGCTTCAACGCTTTTGGGTATTCACTTGCCGGTATCGTAGATGAGTATTTATTTTCTAAGACTCGTAAAAGCGTATTTTTGGCTTCTTCACAATTACCCCATCTTCCATCATATCTGAATACTTTCACTCCATTCCAATTATTATTCTGAATTTGGAGCAGAAGCGGTCTGTGATCAGATCCTTGCCATGGTAGAATCTCGACAAAAGCATTTGGAAATGTGTTTAGCCAGTCAATATTCGCAAGGACTCAGTCTATACGGGATTTAATTGTATAGTTTCTTCTATGACCAATCCAAGTGTATTTTCCACCAACACATTTCAGGTCTTGTAATCCTAGTTGATTGATGAGATTATTGAACTTATCAAAGTAAGAGTCTGTTCTTTTAACTCCACCTTTTCTTTCTTGTGGGAATCTTATATCATTAAAGTCTCCTATTAAAATTCTTGCTTGCCCTTTATAAATTCTTTGTTTTTCTCTTTCAATAATCCTTTCCCATTGTTCATTTCTAAATTTTCTTTGAGGATGACCATAAACATAAGAGAGCAAAAACATACATTCATTGACTTCTAGAGATATATCCGTATTGTACATTGATGGAGGTGAAACAAAAGTAAGATCAACTCTCTTATCCAAAAGGAATGCCGAGCCTCCACTTAAGCCTATAGGAGGACATACCAAAAAATTAGCATAGTTTAAGTCTTTAGCTACATTTTGTACATAACTATCATTTTGCTTAGTTTCTACAAGGAGCATTAATTCTGGATGATGTTGTCTTCGTAATTACTTGAGGTAGTTAACTGTCAGGGGGCTCCCTAAACCCTGACAGTTTAGATGCATAATCTTCATTTCTCCAAGGGTGGTTTCAGGGTAGCCACCCTCCCTTGATTAACCGAAGGTTCCTCTAACATAGGCATATAGACATATTGGGTATTACCAATCTCCTTACCTGTTTCCATAATTCCTGGAATGATTGGTTTCAGTTCTGCAAATAAACCATCATTCCTTTTTTTACTAGTTACGACCTGTTCTTCATCCATTCTATCTATTCCTTTTCTTTTATTTCCAGCTATAATTGCAGAAGAAGATCCATGTTTCCTGAAAGTTATAGGTTGTACCTTAAGAGGTTGTGGTCCGATGTCTGAGATATCCATTGATCCACCAGTTTGAGTTTGAGCCCTATCTGCGTTATCTCCCAGTGTGTTTTCGCCCATTTCATCATCAGCTTCACCCTGATTCTACTCTCTGTTCCTTAACATTATTTGTTGGTCATCTTTCTTATATGATGTTTCTTGAGACTCTCTTATATTTTCATTATCCCACTCTGGCGCTAATGCTGGTAGACGAGGGATCATAGGAAATAATTGACACTGCGTTTGATCATGGCCTAGATCCTCACAGAGGAAACAAAATTTTCGCAACTTTTTGTACCTGAAACTGATTTCTACCGGAGGCAGCCCATCCTCAAAGTCTATATATCTAACTGTGATGATTTTTGTATCAATTGACATCGTTACCTGAACCCAAACTTCCCCTGGACTTTCCTTAGAAAGCTCTTGAATTCTCAGATTCTTAACTTCGCCTAGCTCTTCTCCAATCTCTTTGATCATTCGTGGGGTTTGGTAGTCATTTGGGATATTTTCGAGCTGCACCCAGACAGTGACAAGCTTCATGAAGTCTAGCTCGTTCCTCCTAGTCCATCGATTCATGACTACGAGCCAATCTCGAAAGGTCCAAGGCCCATGCTCGATGACTGTACACAAATGTTTTTCTTCCATAAAGAAAAATTGAAGAGATCCATCCTCATTGATTTGAATTGAAGCATGACCTTTCATCTGTCAGGCCTTGAGAAGCGGAGTCCTCATATAATCCGACTTGTGATGTTGGGGGTTTATGACTCTAACAATCAAACTGAGTTTGTGATCTTCCTCCCTCTGTCGGTGAGCCTCTGACGAGAGACGAAGAGGAGCTCGCTCTGCTCCAAGTTTGAGATTTTGCAGTTGCCTCCAAAGCTCAGTTGACATATCAATCTTCTTGTTTTGATGAGTAGAAGAAGAAATTGAAAAGAAAAAGGTGAGATTTAGACCGTATTTGACGGAAATTGATCGCTAATACCGCGAGAGTAAACCCAAAAGTTGGGAGAGGAAAGTTCGTTTTAAAAATGTTATTAAATGTATCTAATGAACTAAAGAAATAAAATTGAATATAATTATTCCTTCACAAATCAAAAGATTCTAAAGACATTAAAAAAATATAGTTATAAAGATAAGGTCTTTTAAATTTCAAAGAAAAGAGATTGAGTCTTTAAAATAATTTATATAAACTATAAAAATTTAAGTTTAGTCATCTAATGTTTTAAAATAAAGAAATACCATAACATGTTTTATTTCAAGGTATTTCGGGTACTGAATATTATTCAAACAGAACCCTACGAGTTCCCAAAAACCTGAAACTCTAAACACTAAACTCGAACCTGTAATTCGAACTAACTTAAAAATCTAAAAATTTTGAATCTGAACCCGAACGTGAATCTCAAAATAAGCGAAAAATCTTGAACCCTGATACTCAAAAAATCTAAGCATTAATAACCATATATTGAATACATAAAAATTGAAAAAACATTTGAGCTGTCGCGCGGGTCAAACTCTAGTATATATTATTTGAAAAACCGATAAATTAAACAGGATTAAGAACATTGGTCTATATGATGTCTTTTTCAATTGATAACATATAGTAAAATAGTACACATACTTCTTCTAAAGCACCCCCGTTTGTTCTGCTTGTAACAGTCCAATCATATCTCCATTTAAAAAAAACACTAGACATTACCTTTTCTGAATATCAAAACTTTTGCTGTTATTAGACGTACAATAGTTTCAATATGCCTATTATGAATCTGCACCACTAGATAAATCTTTTGAATCCTATTAACCAAAAAATACAGTTTTGCATTATAGTCAACTCAACACTAATCAAGAATCCCCAATGAATTCAAAGAATTTTTGCTATACACTTAATCCGCTTTTTCTAAGTTCAACCATATTGAATCAATGGAGCGAACTTCTAAGAATTCTTCTACTTTTGGAAGTCCTTGTGCTATATCACTAGATCTCGATTTTTATATATAAATATAATTAATGTATCCCCTTCATAAAGAATTTCTTTGTAATGCCCATGAATTCTTTCTTCCGGAGTAGTCAAATAGGGCTTAGCGGATCGTATTACTGCATAATCCCTTTGAACAATTAAAACTTGACTCGATTTATATGTGGTTCTTTTTCGGCTATGCATACATTGTTACAAAAAAATTGTGCAAGACTAATTATTGTGGACGTTTCCTCACAATAATTATGGTGATAGTTTTGATGAAGAAAATATCAGGGGGTACCCCAAACTAAAATAAAAATTTGTTCCGATGGAACCTTCTCCTGTACCGAAGATGAAATTTATACATGAGCGTAGCAATTATTTTTGATTTATTGTTAACTTTATTAGTGTTAATAAATTACCAAAGCAAATGACTACAACAAAAAATACAATTCAAAATAAGAATCTGCTACGCTATTAGGAATTATTAAATACTAGAAAAGACAGATTTTGAAGTAGAAGAGTCAAAAAGTTCCATGTTTTAGAATAAAATATCTCTCTTATCTCACTCAAATAAAGATAAATTCTTTGTTTTTTCCGAAATAAATATTGATATGTTACCGTGAACAATGCATCAATCTTTTGTTTACTCTGGTCCCGGCGGAGATCACCCCCACTAGAACAACATTTTCTTTCAGGTCTTTCAACCAATCAATACGATCTCGAAGAGCAGTTTTTGCTAAAACTCGAGCTTGAACGACAAGATTCTCAAATAGAATCGCCTAATTGAGAATAATTTCCATTGTATACTTTTGTGTCTTAATCATTGTGTTTAATTTTAAAAACGTGCTAAAAGGAAAACATTCAAGCAAAAGAAAAAAAGATCCTAAGTATAATTAACGTTCCCCTAGTTGTCTTAATTATAAACTAGACTAGGACCTGCATGATACACATAAATATATTTTAAAAAATATACTATTATTCTTAAAATTTTAAAAATAATAACCGGGTATGTATAACCCATATAATTTCATTTTGTATAACAATCCATCATTATCATTATCAAAAATCATTTTTTATAATTGTAACATAAATAAAAAATAGGAGAGAGGAGAGTACACCGGAGTCTCACACCACTGCATGTTGAGATAGAAACGCTCATTTGGGCTATGCATTGTATGTTATCCCAACAGAAGACGATCTTGGCTTTACAACAGATAGCACCGAGCTGATGAAGATGATTACAACGCCTCATTACAGTATTTTAGACATATCTAGATGAGATTCAAAAGAGTAAAGGGAGTTTCTTTTTTCTCTTTAGCATATTTCCCGCAGTTCAATACTAAAATGAACAGATTAGCACGTGGTGCTCGACTATACGCACATGATTTGTGTTATGTAAGTTCTGCTCCACCGGTTTGGATTCGGAATCGTTTTAATCTAATATAACTTGTTGACAAAAAAATTAATCAAAAATAGATCCAACTTTATCAAAAAAACAAAAAAATACTCTCTTTAAATAAAATAGAGGAGCTAAAATAAATTTCAAAATTAAAATATTAATAGGGAAGACGGAAAAAGAAACTAAAGGGAAAATAATCATAGGGACCATTCATAGAGCAATTTAAGGAACACAACATTAAATTTTATTAATCATAAAATTTAAGCAATACAATATGCTACGGTGAAAATATTTACAATTATCATTAAGATTTTAATATAAGCCTATCATATATCCTATAAATTTGAATATAGTTAAGTATAATACTTAGACATTTTAAATATATACAACATATTATTGTAACTATTAATCAATTTTAATTGATGTTCATTTTAATTTGTTTTAGAAAAATATTATTCCATGGTTACCATTTACATTAACTAAATTTGAACTACATTTATAATTGTTAGGGTAAAATAATGAAAGTTTCTTGGTATTACTACGGAAGGTAAGAGACTAAAGAGATTCCTTATTGATCTTTTTGTTTGAGATACAACATATTAAGGAAGAAACCCTAGTTTTAGTTGTAGTTCTTTATTTTCAAAATCAGTGTCCCTTTCTTAAGGTATGTAGCGTTGTATTTATCGTAAAAAAGTCGACGTATAGGAAACATTCGTGTATATCCTTAAAATATTAGAAAATTTCCTTTTATCTTGTAGATTTCCTTTTATCTTAACATGGAGGTTTCTTATGCTTAGTCAAACCAGGAACTTCTCCTGCTAGCCAGAAGATTTCATACTGCTTTTTACTAGTAGAATCCTGATTTATTTATTTCTAACCGATTGCTCCTTATGTTTCTTGTTTGTATCAAGGCTGAGAAATGACAGGTAGATTTTTTGCTCAACTTTGTTCTGACTATGTTGCAGTAAATTTGAAAATTTCTTACTACGGTACCCATGTCGTCTTGCCCCAATGCTTTGTTCTGCTCATTCTCCAGCTTTCTCTCTATTGGTTTTGTTTGAATTTTGAATTGATGACAGTTGGATATAGATCTCTTCAGATTTAGATGAATCTGATCGAATATTTCACAGCAGAATCTGTTTCCTTTTTTAGAGAAACAGAGAAGCATATCCTGGAAAATTGCAGTAATCTTCCTTTCCACAATTTCCTTATACATCTTGCTCTGTCACTTCTTATTTCGAATAAATTTTTCAATTCTCTTTTTCCTGCATAAAAATCACGTTCGAATTTTAGCAATCAACACTAGCTAATTCAATAAAAAAATGCAATCTATTTAAGACATATAAAAATCAAAAAATTCATCAAATTTTTGCAAAACCAATCCGCCATTCCAAGCTTGAAATCATTGCATGATGAAGATGCTTACTAAACTACTAAGTTACAATATATTTATATTCTCCTAGATATTTCGCCAAACATCTTCCAACCCAAAATGTATACACATAAATAATCATTATATCAAGCATTAAGGACACCAAAACAAAAGTGAATCAAGTTCCTTATATCCTTAAACATCATTAACTAGCACCTAATAATTCTCTAATTTACCAATCGAAGAACCAAATTTGTTCTACTCACTAAGGTTCATGGAAATCCAAGAAGTGCTACTAGCTTCTTAATATTCCATACGTTAAGTGAGACGAGAAAATATGAGATAGAAAACATGATTGAATGCAAAAAAAACTGATAGATAACATGATTGAACGCAAACAAACTTAAGTATATGCATTAAAAACCCTAACTTTACAGGAACCGAAGAACCATTACGTAAAAAAAATCTAAGAAAAAATGAAAAACAAGAATTAAGTAGACATGAATTCATAAAAAGCTTAAAGATATTCATGAAATAGAGTTTTCAAAGTTTTTTGGAATCTAAAAACATCTAAATCTTATGAAAAACTTAGTCAAAAAACTTAAATAGCTTAATCCTCCTTGATGATTACAATGGATATTTATAGGATATGAAGTCAGGAGTGAATCCCTATTTTCGACCATGACCAATCTCTGACTAATCAGCCATGACTTCACTCATGACGGTTGGTTTTCTGTGTGACCGTTGCCTCATTTTTAGCTTCTCTTCAGCATTTCTTCCCTTTATAATGCTCAAGTGGTCGACCATGACGAGTCTCCATCTAGTAAGCCATAACTGACAGTAAGGTTGTTACACAACGAATTTGCTTCATCTTGGTTTCCTTTGCATCCTCTTTAATCCACATTCAAGCTTGTTTATTCTCCACCACTCTTTTGCTCCATTTAAGATTCATTGTTTCTAGAACACACAAAAACATGTAAGCAAATGTAAAACTACAAACTAGAACCTAAAACACTGATATGATTCAATTTGACACTACATGACCTACTTTAACTCAAAATGCAATCAAAACACAACTTAAATGCATGTGAAACAATTAGAACTATGAACATGTCATAGCTCTACTTATGGAGAAAGATTAGGGATAATCATCTCAAAATAAAGAAAAGAAGGAAACTTGCATGGAGGATGCTGGAGTAGATTCTCGCTCTTGAGACTATTTGATTCTCAATGATCTCACGACAATCAAAAGGCAGAATCTTAACATTTAACTCTTTAGCGTTGGTAGTAGTGTTAGGATCCCTTGATCCTATTCCAAAGACTTTAAATCGTCTCGGTTGGCTTTTTTGGATCCTTTCGTTCTTACTGGAGAAAAACCTTGGGTGTCATTTCCTTAACCACCTTTGCAAATTTATCGCCGGAGGCACATTGAACCTCATCCAACTTTCCTAAAGCTACGAAGAAGTTGTTGTATCCCTTTTAAATTTAGCCACCTTTAGTCTTTAACATGTCAACATCTGTTAATAAAAGTTATTCAGAGAGAAGAGTTTCAACAATCAAAGGAAAAAAGGATGCCATGGATAATGGCAATAAGTAACCCCATATGTGGTGATGTATCGTACTTTATTGTTTTTACTATTGTTTTATCCGAGAAAAGTTAGTATTTTAATATGTATTTTGTTTTTTTTGGAGTCGTTTTGTGTTCTTTAGTGTTTTTACAGGTTATATGTTCTATGCACGAAAAAAGATTACATTTTGGAAAATTTCTGAGAGCCTGAAGGAAGCGTCATTTGAAGATTGAAGTGCTTTACCAGATTGAAAATGATCGACCGATCCCTACTGAGGGAGTGGCTGATCCATTTCACGATGCAGACCGAATAATTCTAAACCAGAACCGAATTTGAAGACCGAAACATATGTTTTAATACTAAACTCGAGTTTCATGTTTGTCTATGTTATTTTCCAAAAACTTTTAGCAGTTTTTGAGCTTTGAATACCTAAGGGAGACGATTGACTTCTCTGCTTCAATATGAGAAGATTTTTTAACCCTGTTGTTACTTTGATTTAATTACAAACATGTTTTCCGTTGATTTGATTTGTGATTTCTTAATCGTAATGTCCACATAGTTCATTAGTTGGGTTTAGGGTTTCGAATGTTAAGTGAGCAAATTGTCTTAGATCAAAGAAAGTTGATGATTAAGCAACTTATGAACAAATAAATTTTGTTAGAATGCATGTTCAGGATCCAAAATTCAACGAAAGTAAGTCTCTATGACTCTTAAACATATGGTGTTAGCGCTACGAAAGTAGGTTAGTTCAATTTTTTGAATTGAGTTCTAGATGGTTCTTAACCATTTTCCCAAAAATAAATCTTCAATCCTGAAGAAATAAATTTCCTGAGAATACCCTGTTCCCAGCATTTTTCTCTATTGTTTACAAACAAATCCATTTTCTCTGCTCTTTGCTGGCCTGTTTCGATTTTAGCATGTTTGACCTATAGTTCTTTGTTTAATCTTTGGTCTTAGGCCAACTCTTCTTTTTCGTCTTAGGCCATGTTTGACCTATAGTTCTTTGTTTGATCTTTGGTCTTTGAGAATTCAATACCAAACTAATACAATGTGCATATCTGTACGTTTGCAATTTTTTATTCGGGTGAAAACCTGAGCTAACAAGTTTTCTCACAGCTTTGTCGGGGACCATTTAGTCATCTTAGAGCTTTGGATCATTATGTGTCTAAGGCATTTATTTTTTGTTGTTTGATCTTTTCTTTTCCTTCTATGTTTGTGTGCTTTCAAGTGCATAAACATATCTCACACTATTAGCGAAGGACCCAACAACCTACTATCATTTGAGGAGGAGATTGGCAGACTAGAGAGACAAAAGAATAAAGAGAAAGCAACTTGAAGCTACTGTGGAATCTAATATCGAGATTGAGATGGGTGATAACCAGGACAACCTCCGAATTTAGGGTGATTTGCCTCTTCAAGACGTCCATTAGGGACTCATTCCACCTGCTGTGGGTGGAAACAATATTGCACCTATGGGGTAGCTAGGCGTTAATCCGAATTCGCCTAAATTGAGGTTGACTCTGGCGCACTATTACACTCCTGAAGTGTTCTACATGGATCAAAATGTGAATCGCCCACCTCCTATAGAGAGGATGGGTTTTGAGATAAAAATTGGTCTCATTAACTTGGTGCAGCAAAACCAGTTTTACGGGTTAGCCAACAAGAACCCAATGCACCTTCTGAAGAATTTTGAAGCCATATGCAGTAGTCTTCGATCAAATGGAGTGCCTAAAGATACTTTGAAATGCAGGCTTTTCCGCTTCACTCTTGCGGATAAAGCTTCCCAATGGCTTACTTCTCGGTGCCTAGATTTCTTACTACTTTGGAGGAGACTCGGACCGCTTTCCTTGGATTTTTCTTCACCAAAGCCAAGCCTACCTTCCTGAGAAACAAGATTGCGAGCTTCTGACATATAGCTATTGGGAGTATGAAGCTTAGGAGAGATTCAGAGAGTACACGGTGGATTATCCACATCATGGATACAACGACATAAACCTACTGAGTATCTTCTACAATGGAGTGGAAGAACGATATCACGATATCAGAACGCCATAAACACAACTAGTAACGACACTGTTAGGACGAAGATGGTTGAGGAAGCATATACTTTGATTGAGAACATGGCGGCTAGCCCAACAAATCGTATGTCAGAATATGATCGCGCTAGGAGAAGATCAGCATGTGATGCTTATAAGATTGATGACTTGGAGTCAAAGCTTGATGAGTTGATGCGAAAAATAGTAGAAGGGGGTTCACTATGTTGGTGAACAAAATGATGGGGCAGTTGATCCAAGAGCAGAAGCTTGGATAGATGTGTTACGAGTATGTTTCTGAGGAGCCCAATGGTGATCAATTTGAAGTGAACTACTATGGAGTTCAAGGAAACTATGAAAACATGGGTTTCAATCAACAAAACCAGTTCCAGAACGTGTCTTTTCAGAAGAACCAGAGTGTGTTTAATCTAGGATATTAGAGTAAGAATCATAATCAGGGAAGTAACTTTGACAATAGTGGTTTCCAACAGAAGCGACAATATGGATCAAGTAACTACAGGAACAACAATCAGTTTGGGTATCATAATCAAAATCAAGGAGCATCTTACTCTTCTTCCCAAGACAATGAGCTGAAGTATATGATGAAACACTTGTTGGAAAGTCAGACACAAATCGCTACGGACATAAATCAGAAAGTTGATAGCATGTACAGTGATCTCAACTGGAACTTTGAGGCGATGAGTGTTTGAATGAAGTTGCTGGAAACACAGGTTGCTCAGACTTCTGCTAAGAACAAAGCACCGCCAGGCATTCTACCAGACATATCAGAGAAGAATCCCAAAGAGTATTGCAATGAAATTATGGTTGGAAGTAGAAAAGAAGTCCAAAATTTGTATGGGATAGGGATCGACCGATCCCTGTCTAATTCCATAAAGTGTCATTCGAGACAAAAAGACTAGTATTGACCGATCCTTGTCCAGGGATTCATCGATCCTTACCTAGCGATCGACCGATCCCTGTCCAGACTTGAGGGGGCTTGATTTATTTGATGAATTGAAGGCTCTGGATGTTGAGGATGAATATGTACTCCCCCCCTATACCTTATGTTCCTAAGCCTTCCTATGCTTTAAGACCCCGTCAAAAGTTCAAGGAGCACAAATATGAGAAACTCAAGAATCTCATTGGTGACTTGCATTGTTGTATCAGCGCAAGAAGTTTACGCGAAAACAAATGAATAAACGTAAAGCACAAACACATATTTTACGTGATTCACCCAAAGGGCTATGTCCATAGGCAAAGAGAGTACTTTTATTAGATGGAGGTGGTTTTTTCATAGTACAACTCTTGTTACATATTAAGGTTAATAGAGACACATCAGATGCTTTGTCAAGCCATATGCTCAGCAAAGCCAGATGCCCCTCTCAGGGCCAGATGATCTATAGAGCCATATGCTCCGTAGAGCAAGATGCCCCACCAGGCCAAATGCTTCATAGAGCCAGATGCTCTATCGGGCCAGATGCTCAGTAGAGCCAGATGCCTTATAGGCCCAAATGGCCCACCAGGCCAGATGCCCCACCGGGCTAGATGCCCCACCAGGCCTGATGCCCATAAGGGCCATGTGAACAACTTGCTACTCTTGACTCTCTTTGTGTTGTTGTAAATCACTATCTTATAGATCAACATACAACTCCACTTGTCAAAGTCATAATTCTTTGCCAGAACCTCCATTCTAGAGAAACAATCTTCTTTCCTGACAATGGTGCCCAGAGATCTTGTTGCTTCAGCAACGCATGCACCTTGATCTGCCATAGGCTAAAACTGTTTCTCGCGGTAAAATTGTAAATCTTTACGTTTATCCCAGACATCTTCTCACTTGATTTTGCACGAATTCAATTTTGGACTAATTTGGCACGACCTCGATCTCCACTGATTTTGCACGAACACAATCAACACAGATTTTGCATGAACTCGACTATGCACAAGTTTTGCACGAACTTGATCCTGCACGAATTTTGCACGGACTCGATTTTACATGGATTTTGCACGAACTCAGTTTGGCAAAGACTTTTGTGCGAACTGGATCTGAACACATGGAGCATGCAACAATAGTGGACTGAGTAACACATGAGTTTGGCCGGAATGCACGAAGGATGACGTGTCATGTCGAAAGAAGAAAAGGAGCAAAATAAGGAAAATGAAGATTAAGATTAATATTAATCAAGGAGATCTTGCAGAGATTCGACAGAAGATTGAGGCAGTGTGGTTATTTAAAGGGTAGAAGTCATGACTTAGAAGGTTAGAGATTTGAAGTAAGAAGAAGGAAACCTTCATGAGTGATGTGGGAACCGAAATTCTCACTGTCAATGTTATGTGGTTCACGGACTCTCTGTAGCCAAAGATCGACAGATCAAGCAGTGAGTGCGAGAGTTAATAGATAAGAAATACGAAACTAACAGATGAACAAATTACGAAACGAAACAAGTAGATAACGAAAGTGAATCAATACAAAACAGATTGCAAAACGATATGCATTTAACGGTGGTAAAGTAATAATATTCGTAAGAATAATTTAACGTGAACGAATACAGAATGAGTACGAAAGCGAATAAAAGTAAACGAAAAACGTAAGCCAAGAACAATTCGACAGACATAGATAACGAAGGAAGTTAAGGGATCATATTCGAATTCGTGATCCGAGTGTGTGCAACCGGTGTTAAGCCGTGGCCGCGAACTGTTGGTGAAAACCCTAGAACTACAGCGTGAACTCGTTACCTAGTTGAGACGCAGCTCGTTTACGAAAACAAAGTAAGAACCCTAGTTTTTTCTAAGTGTTTTGCGGTGACGAAAAAGCTGTCCCTTTCATCTCTTCATTCGCACCCTTTTTATAGGTCTTCGTGGGCTTGGCTTGTTTCCTTTCTCGTCCCCGATTCGCGCATATCTTTTCGTGGAAATATTCCTTTTCCCCTCATTTGCATATATCTTTTCGAGATCCTTCCTTATTTTCTCGAAACTTGACATTTTCCCGAAACCCTGGCGAACCGTCATTGCAAGTGGACCGATTCTCGCCCGAAAATCGTAAGTGGACCGTTATCGCGGTTTGGGCCCTTTCAGGCCATTTCGCGGCTAAGTGATTTTTACGATTTATCGCGGAAAATTGGTTCTCGTAAGAATAAGTGGCAATAGTTTCGTGCACTGATAAGGCCGATCGTATAGTTTGGACTCTTCCGGTGTTTAAATTAACCATCGTCGTTTTACACGATCGATACGAAGTCCACAAAAAGAACGAATCCTTGCGACTATTACCATGACGGTTTGACGGAAACTCTAATCGAGACGAAACGAGAGACGATCAAGTGACGATTCAAAGGAAATGATAATCGGAAAGGACGTGGTTCAGTCAATGGGCTACGACTGAACATTATCCGCGTCTCAGCGCCAACCGGCGCCAAGACAGACACTCTGTCTTGGCGCCAATTGGCACCAAGGCCATTCCTTGGTCTTGGCGCCAATTGGCGCCAAGACCATGTCCTGGTCTTGGCACGAATTGGCGCCAAGACGGACCTCCGGTCTTGGTTCCAATCGACGTCTAGATCGGCCTCTAGTTCAGTTGTCAATCGGTTCCAAGACTCGTTCGTAGGTTTGGCGTCAATCGGCGTTTAGACGTTTCTTCGAAGCGACACGGTTCTCCAACACTTTTGGTGGTCTCGTATTGCTTCGGAGGACGTATCGTGTGGCCTCGTAAGAGTTATCCGAGAACCATCGATGCTAACCCTAGCACTTGGATGCTCTAGTTGCTTGCGAACGCACATATATTATNCTCTAGTTTCTTGCGGACGGACAGACTTTATGCGGAGATTGGTCATGATCGACTATCTTTGAAGCTTCGAAGCCAGGTCGAGAAGAGACAGCCTGAACGATGAAAATCTTGGAGTTTTCAGATATTCTTACGACTCCTATGTCCGAAGGAGAAAACATCGTCCCCATAGTCATTTTCAGGCATCAATTTCGTCGGGACAGTTTTAACCCCAACAGTTAGCCCCCCAGTTTGCGAGAACCGCAGTGCTGTTTTCGCGAACTCGAAGGTGTGCTCAGGAAGTTTGACGAGATTGATGGCTGAAAAATCCAAGGATGAATAGTGAATCTCTTTTCCTATAAGTTAGTGAAGTTGGTTTCCATGCTCTTAACTTACTCATTCACACAAGAACTCTTCACAAGGTAGAAAATTTCTCTCCCTCTTCCATTTTTCTCTCCTCTTTAGTTTCATGGCACCAAATGCTCAAGTTCCAACAAGTGCTTCGTCTTCGGCCGCTTCTTCTAGGAGCTAAAGAGCTCGGGAAAATGGCGTGGCGCTAAAAGTTGAATTTTCGGACCTCACGGTTGACCCTGAGGAAGTCGCGGCTTATTGGCGAGATACACATAATGTAGAACCCCTGCCTCCCGAATCCCTGCTTCCGTAGAGGCTCGAGAAGAAAGTTATATCGAGCGGGCCGAACGAGTGCTGCGAGGGGGGCTAACTGTTGGGCCGAAGATTCTGATTAAACGCATGTCACTCGCCCGCAAAACTCGCAACCGAGTCTCACGAGCTGGGGGGCT